>VSDK01022083.1:471613-494888 GCA_009767595.1 Symbiodinium kawagutii | reverse complement strand
TCATCGTCATCGTCATCGTCATCGTCATCGTCATCGTCATCGTCATCGTCATCGTCATCATCATCATCATCATCATCGTCATCGTCATCGTCATCGTCATCGTCATCGTCATCGTCATCGTCATCGTCATCCTCATCATCATCATCATCATGATCATCCATCATCAGTTAACCACTGTTTTACCCATTCATTGAACGAGTATTAAACATCTATTGCAGCCATCATTGAGCCAACAAAATCCATGATTGACGTCATCACCCAACCATGGACATCAACCACGTCATCAATCAACCAATGCTTTGTTTGCTCAGGCATTTGCGTGGTGTGTTTGGCGGGACCTGGCGGAGTTACGAGTCACTCTCGCTCTCTTGCGAAGAGTGAGGCGCAGCGCGAGGAGGAAGACAGTTGACAGCGGTGAAGGAACAACACGTTGACCGTTAGCCATAGTGATTGGTTAAGCTAGTGATTGGATACATAAGTGTTTGGTTATGTATATAAGTGATTAGTTATATAACTTAGTCATTTGGTGAATAACGGTTGATAAGTCATTAGTGCTATGAACTAGTGAATATTGATAGTGGGTGTGAACTACTGAAGAGCTTGCAAAAGGTAAGGGACAACTCAGGTATCCAATCTGATTGCAGCGATGTACAATTCCGTTGCTCCTATTGAGCATGGCCGCAAAGAGCTTTGACAATTAGCCAGCAACTGCATGTAACGGTTTCTTAATGGTTATTCAACCATCGATGATAGTAGCCATTCCATAGCCATTGGACAATTCTCAATAGTCATTGACCTACACAATGTTGAGCATGTTAGTTACGACCCTATGATAGCCATTGATAGCCACTGGAAAAGCATGATTGAGCCTTGGCAGCATTTGTAAATAGTAGTGATTGATGATCAATAATAGTTATTTTGAGTGGCTGGATTATTGGTTGCTTTCCCCTTGTCCTTTACAAAAGTTAACCATTCTTAACCATGAATAAAGCATCCATGACTTTGGGGTTCCCATGGATTAAGAAAGCACCACGATTCAACCACCGATGTTGTAACCCAACCTCTCCTGGTCCCAGGCATCCCATGGATCTGTGAGATATCGATGCGCGGTGCAACGTGTCTTGGGCGTGGTTGATGGTTGGGAGGGAGCGAGGCCAGGAGCCAAGGGCACCTATAGACCCCTTTACAGGGGGAGCGAGGCCAGGAGCTACCAGGATTGGCCAAAGCAAAGGGTAGTAATATTAATAATTAGTTGGAGATGACATGAGTTTGCAATTAGCAACCATGCTAGTGAAGGAAACAAGTGTCATCAGTCAGGGATATCCATCCTACGTGGATGCGAGTTCGGCCAGTGATTCAACTTGGCCGCCATGACCATGCGAGCGTATGCAAGATACGGCTATATTGCAGTCTGGGATAACATATTCAAGCAGCAATCAACAATCAATCAAGAACCAGGCATGAGTATCATTTTATCATCAACCAATTGTTTGCCCAAAATTAGTTCTAAAGCTCAGGCCCTAAACCAATCATTTGACCATCATTTAAGCATGGCACCATCCATCAAGCATCATTCACCCATCAATTGACTATGGTCATCAATCATTAACCAATACTTCCACCATCATTCACCAAGTCATTTACTAATCTCTGAGCCATTTTTTTAAGCCGTTGGTTCAACACCCTGCGCCGGTTTGAGGCTGGAACTCCTGGCGCCGTTTGCACAGCCAGCGTAGCGTTGTCTTCGATGGAAGCCCAGAGGGACAGTGAAGACCGAAGGATTAACGACAAAGGTGGGCTGGACACTGGTGGGCTTGAGACTGGTTAGTCATGGTGGATCTCAATAGTCATGATAGACTATCTTAATAGTCATAACACTAATAGTAGACTGGTTGGTCATATTTGATCATGATTGAATGATAAGTCAGAATAGGATATCTGAATCATGCCTACTTATCATGTTGAATTGATGGTTGGAGTAATCATCAACCATATGCTTGTATAATCTGCCGGGAAGTGTGATTTCGAAAAAGTGGAAAGGTGAAATGCTGCATTTTTCATGGTGGTTGTAGCCAGTTTGTTGGTTATCATCCCCTATCAACCACTATGATCCCCTATAAACGTGGAATCCTGAACCAGGAAACGTGGAATCAAATGCCGCAAACGTGGAATCCTGAGCCAGAAAAACCATGGTCCAAGATACGGAGATCATGATGAGAGAAGGTCATCACCAAGCCATGCGGGGTCCCAACGGTCACAGCACTGACCGGCAGATGGTCATAGAGGATGGCCCACAATGACCGACCAGGAACTGGCAACGATGAGGGGACCCACTGCCAACCAAAAGGCTGCACAGAATGCTGCTTCAGAGGAAAGAAGACAAGAGCACCTAGTAGAACACCAAGTAATTGATGCGTTTGGGGAGGATCCCGTTCCAAAGTAGACAAACAAACGTAAATTTGAAGTGGAGCTGGGATTCTGACAAAGCAGAAGAACGGGGAAGTCACTGAAATCCTGGAAAACCATTGACTTGACCCCCCGCCAAAAGCACTTCTTTTTCTAGGGAATCTTCTTCTGCTGGGTTTTGCATCCCCAACTGGTTACAAACCATGGTGATAGCTTACAAGGGTCATAACCACCTCAAAAAAGGACCCTGGTTATATAGTTATGACTCCAGGATACGAGCGATCGTTAGCAAATTTGCTCCCCATAGTTAAGCAATACTAGTCACTATGAGCCATTAATATTCAACTTTGACCCATCAATATTTGCCGTACTAGTTGTTACATACGCGTAACCAAAAAATATAGTAATCACTCTTACGGGTGTGTTTTCCGGTCCTACGTCAGATGGTTCATGTCCACCGGTCCCTTCACCATAGCGCGGGGACTGCTTTGGCTGCAGGTTCGGCATAGAGCGTGGGCTCTCGGCGGATAGGATGACGCCTGAAGAAGCTAGTTACCTGGGACCTTCCTGGGATCATCGCATGTCAAGGTCAGCCAACCAATACAAAGCATCAAGTCTCCATTGGTTGAGGCAATTGCTGGTTAATGAATGGTTGATTGATGGATGATAAGGATCAGCTGCTTGGTGAATCAATGGTTGATTAACGGTTAATAGTTGTTAATGGCTGCAGAAACTGGTTGGTGGTGCTAAGCATCCGGTCTTTGATGGTTGATAATGGTTCGTTAATGGCTTGATCGATGGCTGATACATGGTTGACGAACGGTTGATAATGGTTACCTGATTGGTGGTTTCGAGATTATCTTTTTTCATTCAGCTAAACTATATCTGGCGATGATGGCCATAACAAGATGGGGCAACTAACCACCAAGCAGCTCATCGTGAGGGGGTCACCAGGATAGGGTTGACAACTCCTACTAGCCAAGTGTTGGTTATCAAACCGTAGATGAACAAGTCAAAAGTGAAAAGGAAGGTCAACCATGTACAGGTCATCATTATCGACCATCCCTAAGCATTTCTATTTACCATCACTACCATTAAAGCCCGTAACATTGAAGTCCAAGAATTGCCACATCTTTACAAGGAGCTTTCCCTTGGGCTTTTCAATCTTTTCACTTGGCCTTGCCTTTTGGCTAACAGTTCACGGACTGCACAGACATTCAAACCATCAGAAATTAACCGATTGAACTGCGGAGGCCCAGGCTTTCAGTAGCTTCTTCACTTGTCTTGACTTTAACTTCGATAATGCACCGCGGTGGTGGCGACACTCTGCCGCCGGTTCAGAGTTCAGCCGTTGTTGAACCCTGAGCCATGCAGGTCAGCACGCGCCATGACTGTGACAGATGCTGGAGGGCTATAGCAAAGTGATGCTGGTATGACTGTCAACATACCAACCCACATCATGCCAGATCCCATTTTCTTTGCGGTCAGCATCCAAAATTTTCGTGGAGTTCTCAACGTTAGCCAAGCATTCCCTTTTTTTGGGGCTGAAATGAATTCGAACATCGTAAATCGGATGATGTGCAAAAAGAAGCAGTGTATAGTCCTTGTAGTCCTTTTGCAACTTGGACTCTGACTCAGACTTTGACCATGAAGTGATCCGATACATCCTGTAACGCGAGCTTTGAACTGCCAGCTTTGTTGCAGTGCGCAGAGATTCATCCTCACCGCGATCCTGGTTGATAACAACGCATGTTGGTTGAGATCCAGCGCATCGGAAATTCCAGGGGTTGGGAACCAAGTGAGTTGCACCCCCATGGGGATGCTAAGTTGGGAACCGTGATCAATTTAAAACTACTCATCCAACTGAGTTGATAGAATAATTTGGAAACTAGAGCAGAAGGAGTCTGGTGGTGGGACTGCAACTCGTACCCTGGAGGCCTAAAGGCTGGAAGCCCAGGTATTTAGATTTGTTGACCCTCAGTAACTTAAAAATCAGCTGATTACCTGTTATTAAGGCTCATAATAGCTGATTGGTATAGATTTGTTGATATCTCACTAACCTAACTATCGTCAAACACTATCATCCACCACAATCAGCTGTTATGAGCCGCTGGAAAGAGGACTGTTTCTGCAAGTTATGTTTTGGTCAGTGCCAGTAGCCATCACAAAGCATCACCAGCCTCAGCCAATATTGACCATGTGCATGGAGCATGTTATTACACACCTGGCTGTTGCCTTTTGGCTAGGGGATTGGCTGCAAAGGTCCAGGTGCAACCATGATTATATACTTGTAACTATTATTGATCAATATTGTTTGACCAAACAATTTAATTGTGATTCATTCAACATCTTTTTAACAAAGTTGATATTGAGTAAGAATGATGCGATTGACTGTTATTCAATAAATATGAAACACTAAATCACTAATGGTATCCATTATCAAATATTTAAATCCATAGTTGATCCATATTGGTGAACCTTCATGAAAAAATGATCAATCAATATTGATATTGGTTAACCATCATCCCCGGTTATGAAACAATTGAATTCATATTAAGTTATTTATTGATCAATATTGCTGTCACATATTTCACTGATTATCACGCACACATCATGATTCGTCGTTATGAATCGTATCAGGCTTGCTCCAGGTTAGCTGCTGTCTTGGGGCGGTGCTTTTTCCGACCATCCAAAAACGGGAGATGCGCCCGATTTGGACGTCCAAAACGGATGGATATGTGGTGCCAAAGAGCATCACAACTGGCCAGAGTGGTTGAAAGGGCAAAAATGGCATCAAATCCCTAAATAGATTACTTAATCTCGAAATGAGTCATTAAAGACCTCACTTTGTGCTGAACGGTGGGTCAAACGAAATTTTTAATTGGTCCACCATTTGCCAAGATTGGTGTTGAGGCGATCGCCATGATCTGGACCCTCCGAATGCACGGTTTCCCACACATGACTTTCAGCCGTGGGTGGAACCACTGGTCTGCTCACTGACATTCCCAAACGGGGTCTTTCAGCGTAGCTGCCAAGCATCCGGATGAAATCCTTGTACCTCACTGACCATACTCAGCTGCTGGAATTTCTGTCATTCCGCCTGACATAGCGGCAAAGCTTCAGTAGCTATGGCTGGTGGCTGTTGCAGTTTCACCCTTTGTGGTGGCTCCAGCCTACTGGTTTCAGTGACCTCAGCCTCACGCAGCTGTGTGGCTTGCCGTAGAACCACGGGTCCGCAATGAAAGCGGGACAGCAACGAGGAGTTCTCTGTTGATTGTGCTTGTCACTGGAAAACTTCGGATTTTCCTGGGTAAAGCACCGGACGCCCAAAAAATGCTTGATTTGGAAACCACATGACTTAGCAACCCAGTCAAAGTGATGTAGCAATCACTTGGAGATTTCCACATGGATCAAGTGATGCATCCCTCAGCAATTACGCAATCACGTATGACAAACGCATCGACCCCATGTGGGCAGCTCGGTTGCTGGCTCCTGTCGGGAACCCAAGCAGTAGAAGCAGCGCTGGTGGTTAGTGCTTGCTGACGTGCATCGGGACAGCCGAAGGAATAGCCAGCCAAGGACAACCACCAACCAATGACCAACCAGTAGCCAACCTACAACCAACTAAGAACCAACCAATAGATGATGCAGTCATCAAGTCATGATAAAATCGGACCAGATTCAACGATCACCTTTGTTCATGTATTGTTCCGCAACGCTGATCAGCTTTCTTTGATGTGTTAATGGGTACACGTAAGCAACAATTACAAAATGACCCTCAATCTTCAACCATAGTTCATCAAGAATCTTGGGAAACTCAACCCAACCACCACAACCTGTTTGACACTTGAGGCACTACTGCTGCCGGTGCAGTCAACACAGCCATCGTGGGTCAGTGCATCTACGGGAGAAGCGATCCCAGAGGACTCTGCGGCCAGAAGGAAGCCATGAATCCGGCTTTATCTCCAACATGGCAGTAATTGTTGTGTATATGGTGGTTTCTCAAAATAGGGGTCCCTCAAATCACCCAATATAGTAAAACCTTTATAGGAACAATCCAGCAATTTTTAGGGTCCCCCATTTTGAGAAACCACCATATTTGCCTGGAAAAACAATGCCGCTATCTGCCTGTGAAAGTCGTTGTAATGCTTTGGACTTGGCTGCGAGAGACCAGGAACTTGATATCAAAGGAACAGCTTCACGTCACCTTTTCTCTTGAGAATCATCGCAGGCGGCTTTGGTGTCATAATGAGGTGCTGGAACAAGGTGGTTGAGACCTGTCCATGCAGTCACCGTCGTTTACTATCAGCATTCTATACCATTATGTGTAAGAATGTAGACCGAATGATCAGGTGATATACCCAACACATCCTTTGGATTCCGTCGAAGACGTGCCGTCTTTGCTTCACATGGTGGCACCGGGCGGCAAAGACGCTGCGGATGGCGCTGCCACGGTGGGGATGCCCGAAGTTGCATCGGTGAGGTATCCCTCATTTTTGGGTCACTAATCATGATGACAATCGCAGGCTATGGAGCAACAACAATGACGAACCATCAATGAATCACTAAGCCGCTTGCGCTACAGATGTTTCTAGTTATATGATGACAATGACCATGAGGTTGAATCAATCATCATTTCAGGAATGATCTATAATCATCCATTAGCCTTGTGGTTTGCTAATATGGCCGCAAGTTTTAGTTAATTACTGACGGTTCTGTCAAATCATACCGCTTCATCATTTCCTCTTAATCATCAACAATCAGATTAATTATTCATCAATCTAAGCTTCAACCGTAAGGTTCAGTCAATAATTTGCAACAAGATTAGACCATCAGACTAACCTTGTGATTGATTAACCCTCAAGTGAATTAGACTATCAAATTATTTTTCAAAAGACGGTCCGTAGGGATAATCACTAGTTGAATGGCCGTTATGAATACTTATTGATGAATCATTGTTGACTATCATTGAATGGTTGATAGTAGAAATGGCTATTCCAACTGAAACAGACAATCATTGATGATAATCAATTGAATGACCATTCTCGACCATTTCTTTCGGACGATAATCAGTGAAAGACCATGGATGAAGCCATTATTGATATTCGCTTGTTGATCCTCTTTTACGGAGTTTTATTTCTGCTTATTGAACCTTTTGTGCACTAATTGATCATCAACCAAGTATTATTGAAATGATGGTTTCATATTACGATTTCAATATGCTTTCATCAAGAATGATGCCGATAAAACCATATTGAAACCATACTTAAGAGTTGACAGCTCCATCATTGAAACCAAATATTGGAACCATTTTGAGACCATATTGAAACCATCTTGCTGATTATCTATGAAACCGTCATTGAAACCGTCATGAAATCAGCAACATGAACAGCCATATGGTAAATCCATATGCTTGGATAGTTACCATGTGGATATAACCATAGAGAAACTAAAAATCCATGAAACCAAATATTGGAACCATTTTGAGACCATTTTGAAACCATATTGCTAATTATCCATCATCTAAAAATCCATGAAACCGTCATTGAAACCGTCATTGAAAGACCATAGGGGCCGGGTTCCAAGGTGCAAGCGCTGGCTGCCGTGCGCGGCTGTTGTGATACTCAGCCAAGGCCAGGGTGGCTCCCTGCTGGGTCGCTGGTGGATTGATGGTTCAATAACGGTCAAGGGTGAATGCAGTGGTCAATGGTTAATAATGACCAATGGTTAATAACGATGGTTGAAATGATGGCTAATGATGGTTAATAACGATAATTGATGGTTGATAATGATAATTGATGGTTTGTAATGATGGCTAATGATGGTTAATAATGATGGTTGATGATGGTTAATTGATGTTTGCGGTTGATGATGGTGGTGAATGGTGGTTAAGGTTGATGATGGTGAAGGTTGATAGGTTGATGGTGGTTAACGACTAAGAATGTCATGGTGCTCACGAATTCTTTATGGTGATTGATGGTGGTTTATCTACGTGGTTGAGAATGGTTCGTCATGTTCATGGTTTATCTAGGTTCTTATTAACCATGGTTTGTTCATCACATTCATTAGATAATTTGGTCTCTTTATCACTATTATCTTCATGGTTGCTTTATCATGTTCCATCATGACTCCGGTAAATACTGTGAGCTGCCGCCAAGCTCGTTTGCCTCCCTGCAAGCCGGGGGTTCATAGCCATGACAAAGGCATGGCTTGTGGTCTCATACTTGTTATACTTGCTCGCAGTTTGTTTGAATCAGACTGGGCTGATGCTCCCAGTTTGTTTGACCCAGCCGATCCTTAGCAGTTCGAACTGCCCACGGAAAGTCAGTGGTCGACTGGCGCAGGCTGGGCGGCCAGCTTCCGCGTTTGGCCTCTTCGAGGCGAGACAAAACCCCCGCGACATCGCAGGGTTGTGGGCCGTGCTGTGTCGGGGGTGGGTTCATGGATGGCTCATCATGTGCCTATAAGGGCGCGGCTAGTCCACTCTACCCACAAAAATTCTTTGGTACTCAAGGCCCCTCGATGCCCTTCTCAACCTGCTCGTGCCGACTTGTTTGACTGATGGATTAGGGTGCTACATATCATCAATGTGTAGATTATTGGTTGTTGGTGGTTGTTGTTGGTTGCTGTTGGTTGCTGTTGGTTGCTGTTGGTTGCTGTTGGTTGTTGTCCATTCTTATCTACCATTGATAGCCATCAAGGGGCATCATGAACCATCTCTGCAGGAGTTGCTGAAGCTCCCCTATGTGGATACCAAGAGGGTCTACTTGACCGGAGTGTCTATGGGAGGCCTGGAGTCTTCAAAATCATACTAGAATGGGAACTTGGAAGTAGCCATGGGAAAGACAATGGAAAGACTTCAGGAAAAGAATATGGATGTACACTAGTTTCAGAGAGATTCTCAGAACAGGTTCTGCCTGGCAACTGGTGAGGCTTGCAACAGCAAGTTGTTGGGTTCCTATGAACATCTATGAACCAGCTACGAAAATCTGGGTCGGACATAGTGTTGTGTAATGATACATTTTTTCGCATGTGATTTTTTAGATATGTCCATATACATAGATGTGCATTTATAGGTATGTAATTAGGCATACACTTGTAATTCAATGTAAGTAATTCTCTTCATATGACTACTAATGTTCTCATGTTTCGCAGCCCTTTATATTTGCATACAGAAAGAGGTATGTATACATACATATACATATATATATATATACACACGTGCATAT
Organism: Symbiodinium kawagutii; assembly: GCA_009767595.1. Classification (NCBI taxonomy): domain Eukaryota; class Dinophyceae; order Suessiales; family Symbiodiniaceae; genus Symbiodinium; species Symbiodinium kawagutii. Next base: position 485,253 of record VSDK01022083.1, on the reverse strand, counting down.
GAGTTTAAGCGAATATTGACATACATCATTGTTTCGTTCTTGCACGCATATATGTCCAAATTTGCCAATATACCATACATGTGCTTGATATACATCCGATATCCGCGTCGTGTCGATTGCTGACCTGTGTCGCCACTCCACCAGCGCCAATTGTGGCGCGGTTTGAAGGCATGGGATGCTGGGAGCTTGCCGCAGCAGGCAACCAGGGCTCGCAATCAGGGCTATTTACTGCCGTGGTGCCAGTGGCGGCGTACCACAAGGAGCCCCTGCGATGGCAGATTGCAGAGGTGCACCCGGGCAGAACTTGATTTCCCAACCTGTTGGCTTTCTACGCTTTCTCGAAATCAGTGAATGCATGTGCACTACTGGCTGTTGGGGGGTATCCTTATCGCTCTTAACCACGAGTGCCCCAAGCAAATGGTAGACTATGTTTTGCTGAAAGTGTTGGCGTGAGACAGCTTGGACCAGGCGTTGAAGAAGACACCCATCTTCGCGGTGCACTCGCGGAAGGACTGTAGTGAAACTACCATGAAGTTTCTGGGAGTTTTGGTGGGACACCTTGACAAGTACCAATTTGGAGATGTCAATTTTGCAATGGCCATCCCCCATTTGGATCTATTTGGAGGGCTGATTCCACAGTTTTGCTCACATCCATCCTTGGTGTTTTTGAGCTTCAACTCCTTGTGCTGATGATTCTGATGCACTGGTGATACGAGGATCCCATGGCCCCCTTTGGTAATGACTTGTGTGATGAATTCCCACATGTTTTTCCAATGACGCAACCTGAGCAGATACACCACCACCTGTGGGTTCTGCCACGACTTGTGCCTGGGAACCAGCAAGGACACGACCTGTCCCCTGGCCAAAGAGAAGCATCTCTACGAAGAGCTTCAAGGCCAAGGATCGACCCTCAGGGTCGACCTCTGCGACTACGTGCGCACCAGCATGCATCGAGTACACGTGGAGTTCCCCAACATCTACGACGCTTGGCGTGCCAGGTCTTGGGAGTAGTCATTGATGGTGAGTGTTGTTAATTATAACCTGACAATGAGGTAATGACACCTGATGAGATTGATCATGGCGATAACCTGATAGTTGGTGACTACACCAACAAATGCACTCAAATGAGGTAATGCGGCAATCGCCTATGATCATCCACTCTCAACCAACCTGACGTGAGCCATTGTTGCTATAGGAAACCGCACTGAGATCAGCAGACATATTGATGAGACTGACAACTTTACCATCCGACTGGGTTGCCCGATTTTTTGGGAGAGCTTCGCCAGTTGCCTGCAATGTTATGTACTGTACACATTATTTTGAAAAAATCATGTGAATGTTTGCAAATGAAAGGATGCATTGGCAGATGGAATGCTAGAACATATTTATATATATATATATATATATATCTCAAAAGACAGGAAGGCTGGCCTGTTGTCTCAAGTTAGAATAACATGCATATCGGTACAATATCATCAAGACCGAACAACTCTTGACGATACCAAAACAGGTGTAATCCCATGTGTTTATGTACCTTTCCACTCAAAAAGTTACGGAGCTGCACCCGTTGTGGGTAGTATCACCTGCACATGCCACCCTGCTGCGCTGAGACTCCACCGCTGGCGGTCCTCGTATCCTGCACTTCTTGCGCCACGGCCAAGCGTCGCACAACGTGGCGCTGGCGGCTGGGAAGGTCCCAGCAGAGGAATCGAGGCAGGGAGGCTAAGCACTCGGCTGATTTTTGGTGTTGCTCAAGCGAGTTGATAATAGCGCTTCATCCATGAATTCTCGAAGTATTGCTGTGTTCAGGGGTGTTCATTATATCTTTGATCTATGGTTTGTAAGCATATGGCGAAGCAGTTGCATATATGAAATGGCTTGGTAGTTGTTGTTCTCACCTGGGACTTCCACATGGCTTGGCCACTCGTTGCGCCGGCTCGAGGCTGACGGACCTTGGACGACGCCAGGCGGCCTCCGCCTGGCAACGCAGTGCGTCGCCATCGGTGCCGCGGCGCAATGGCGGGGGTGGGCGACCAGTTATCACTTTCAAGCCACCTTCAAACCATCATTAAACACAAGGTGAACCATCACCAATCATAACCAGTTATCACCTCATCAAATCACCTTTCAACCTTCAAATCAGTGATCGTCAGCAATTTAAGACCCTTGAACCATCACATAACATCACCAAACCATTGAAGCGTCGAATCTATCATTAGGCACTTTGCAACATCAAACCATCTTCGAAGCATCACCATTGAACCTCTCCTTAGGCACCCTCCGCCGCCATCCACTCCGCCGCCATCCACTCCTCCGTTCCGCCAGGTAGTCCTGACCTCCCCGCTGATGCGCTGCGTTGAGACGGCGCTGCTGGCATTTCCCAGAGCACGCGTGGTGGCGCTAGAGGAGATGGGGGGTCCGATGGCAAAAACTGCACCCGTGGTTTCTCGTACAGTTGGGGTTTCAACAGGGGGCCATGGTAGCCACTGGTTGTATACAACTCTGATAAGGATGTAGTCATGATTAACAAGGTTTTCTTATTAGAATTCAATGGGTATGTAGCCGTGATAAACAAATTTTACTAAGTTATATTCTCATTCCTATAACCGTGGTGAGTAACCACAGGCTAAGTGGGAGTGCACATCCAAGTATCAGCAGAAGCCAGCAGTAACAGGGATAACTCCAAGAACAACCAACACTGGGGATATGATTGGCATCATGGGTAAAGAAACAAGAATGACTTTAACTCACGCGTACTGTATATGACCACTATTGAATAGTAGGTAGAAAATTCAGAACCATGGGATATGCAATTGCCCACGACCACCTTCAAAACTGACAAGTCATAGTGTTTAACCATGCTTCCCGTGATAATGCTTCTTCTAGTGGTGTCATTACCCGATTTTTCCCAGATGTTTGACCGCCAAATCGCTTGGTCACCACGGGATTTTCCTTGGCCACGCCGTGGTTCCACGCCATGGCGCTGCCATGGCCCAGGAGCTGCGCGAGCTGATCAGCGGCTCGGCCCACAACTCGCAGCCCACCCGGGCTGAGCTCACCCGAAACTTCCCGGAGGCGCTGAGAGACGTCATGGGAACGTGGTCCGTCATGGGAACTTATAGGGATTGATATGGGATTAATGGCTACCCAGGATGAAGCGAGCCACCCCTGGTTGATGATCATAGGGGGTATCCCCTAAAAGCCGACTGGTTGTCCATTAAAATTGGAACCCCCCTAGTGATCATCAACCAGGGGTTTAGCTTCATCCTGGGTCAACATTATAGATGATTATAGTGGTTTTTGATGATAACCATTAGTTTTCGAACCAGGTTCGCTATTGTTATAAACATCAAAGGTGGTGGTCTTTCAAAATGGCTGATGTATCCCAAAAAATGGGGGTGTTTTAAACTGGATTTTTTCAATAAGCCAACCATTCCATGGGGTACCCCGGAACTGGTTGGTTTATTGCTAGAAATGGCAAGCAAATTGGATGATGACTGGGATACTCAACAGCTCCAAGTCGTCGCATCATCGCCACGTCTCCCCTGGAGCTCCAGGTGGACTTCTCCCGCGTCTCCGAGCGCGATGTCCGCGGGCGCCCGCGGCGGCGCCGCGAGTCGCAGCGGGTTTGCGCCTGGCGGGCGCGGCGCTTCCTGAGGCCTGGGATGGCGCTGGGATGATGGGCCATGGGGTGCTTTCTCAAGTCATTTATAGGTTTTTTTTTGGGATTTATAAGGGATAATGATAGTTTGTAATGGGGGATTGTAGTCCTCAATAAGAGGAGATAGTGACCAACAATAAGAGCACTATGGTTGTTTCTCAAGCCAATTTGGGGACTTTCAAATGATCCACTATTAAACCATCAATTTTATACGGATGAAGTGGCTTAGGAGCTGTTGATGATCATGAATTGGTGGTTTCTCAAGCCACTGGGATTGTGGTTTTGTCGGGATATTGGAAGTTAGAAGAGGATAATGACCAACAACAAGACCCATATGACTCGTAGAACCATGGCAAATGAGGGTTAAGTATGACTCATAATGGGTAATAATACAGGGGATAATCATCAACAAGAGTGGTGAAACAATATATACTAGTCATGGGGGATTCTCAAGTCATAGGGGACCCTCAAAAAGAATTGGTTTATTTCTATAGATGATCAATAAACTGGATAATTAACGGGTACTCCTATTTTGAGAAGCACCTATATAGGTCCATGATGGTTGAATTCATGATGGTTAGATATTGGAGCAATTTATTGGTTGGCTGGGAACAGGTCAATATCAACGACCAATGGTGACTTCTAGCTCATGGCTTATCAAGCTGAGTAACCAATGGGGATATACCAACTACAGCTTGATATGGTCATGGCTATACCAACTTGGTGATATGGTCATGGCTATACCAGTCATGGCTACACCCATTGGTATATGGTATACCAACTACCCAATGGGGATATGACAACTGTGCATGGTCATGGGTTATGACCAACTAGCTAGTAGTGAACCCCTCCCAAAAGCTCGACTGGTGCCTGGTCATTGAGGTGAACAGCTGCGGTACAGGGTATAGCCCATGGTGAAGCAGTGGCTGAAATCGCGGTGAAAGGTTAGTTGCTTGATGATACTTGATGTAAATTGATGGTGATTCATGCTTGGTTGATGGTTTTAAATGATGCTTAGATGAACTCATGCTTGGTTGGAGAATGGCAAGTATGACAAAATGATGGTTAGTTGATGGTATAATGATGGTAAATTGCTGGTAGAATGATGCATGGGAATGGTCAATTTCTGATCGATTGGTGGTCAATTGATGGTGTGTTGATGGTTCATTGATGATTAATCCCAATGAAGCAGCTGATAATGGTTGACCAAACAACAATGGCCATTGGTTGACCGATTACTTTTACGGCTGTTGAGCTGATAAGGGTTGATCAAAGGTGAATGACGGTTACTGATGGCTAATATATGGTTGATGATCATGATAGTAGGTAGCACGAGTTCTGTAATGATAGTTGGTCACCATGGGCAGTAATCAACCCCCAGCTTTACGGTATGTAGCTGGAAACTTGTGAAGTCTAGGTGGCGATCAATATGCATCTTTGATTGCTGTCACTACTAGTATGGCGATCAAAGCCAAGAACTAGTTGTGCAGCACAGTATACATGGGGTTCCCTCTTCTGTGCAGGCGGCGTAGACTAGTTAAAGGTTGACAACTATTGGATATTGGTTGATAAATGCTAATTCTTTGATAAATGCTATTGATAGCAACCAGGCGGGCACTAGATGCTGGTAAATCACCACCTATCTATGGTTCACCTGCTGGTAACACCTGGATCTCCCAGTACCACCAGCCCATCTTAGGTTGGCTTCGATGGAGATGGCCATTCCGATCAATGGACTAGGTTTCTGTTGGATACCCTTTGGTAAACTCACCTGGCAATGGAAAATCCACCATTTATTGTTGGTTTCCCAGGGTTTCACCATAAGATATGGTGAACATCCAGCCAGCCAGGTTAGTTTACCAGAGAGTGACGCCATTGCTGCTGCTTTGAGGCGGATTTCTGAAGATTCCGAGTTGTCCTCCCAGCGAGAGTTGGCGGATCCTTGGATATCTCGCAACGTCATCCCAAGTTGGAGCGGCCAAAAACAACTGGCACGTATCAACACTAGTTCTACACCACTAGCTAAGTGTACTCGTTCACCAATGTTTAACTGTGTTTATTTATTGTTTATTTATCTACTTGTTAATTTATTGATTCATTCATCTATGTGCGTGTCATGGAAGCATCGCCAAGCTGGGCAAAGGCAAAGGATCCTCAGGCTTTTTTTGGGAGCCCAGATGCTGAGATGGGACCAGTGGTACCAGGGTGAAGCGACAAGTGGAGCCTGCGGATAGCTGGAACCCGTGGGAACCAGCCATGTTGGGAACCAGGTGCATAGCCCGTATGGCTCATGAAGCAGATGAATGTTGGGTTACACCAATAGCTGGCTGATATTTTGGGGTTTGTTGTGAGCTATTATCCGATTCAACTCCACAACACTAAACACATTATTCCACAAGCCGACTCAGGATCCACAAGTGATGCTGGCAGGTGCAATTCAGACTAGTTGCCTAGTGAGTTTCTTTTATTCCATGGTATGTAGGATGATGGCTTGACTAGTCTTGATCAAGGAAGTTGGGCAAGACCGGTGAACAAAAAAGGCCACATTCCAATTGGAGACTGTTTGCGCAGGTACCCTCTCATTAGTTTACGAGAGGGTGAGAGTGAGCACCAACAGTACGACTTGGGGCAATGGTACTTGTACTTGCCTAGTTCGGGCTCGGGTTTCTTTCTCTAAATCGATGCAGAAAGACTGTGCCAAGAGTCGAGCAGTGCTTAATCTTGGACATCGTTTGAGCATGAATTCAAGGGCAAAGAACCAGCGTCCGCCTGCAAATGGCAAGGTTGAACCTCAGAGAGGCATGAATTGGACCATCGATGGATATGGGGCTTTCTCAAAAGAGGGAGCTGCAAACATGGTTGGTTTATTATTATAAATGGTTCATCAAGGCTGATTTGGGGGTACCCCTAGGACTTGAGAAAAATCACCACATGAACGGTAGTACCTTGCCCAAGCAGAACACTTCCTGCGGCTTCATATACAACTTCGCCATGGACCCCAAGGGATTCACAGACGCACAGCTGCTTCAACTCGCCCTGAGGTGGCAACGCATTCTGGATTTCTGTTTCTGCTCTTCAACTACGGACAAGTTCCTCGACCTTTGACAGGGAGTTCTCTCGTCCTAATGAGTGTAGCAGTTCGACTAGGAACACCAGGACCGCACTAGGAACACCAGGGACCAGCATGGAAAACCAAGGTCTTGTGGGTCATTTGCGGTGGCTTCCATCTTGGAGGGAAGGTGTCAACTGATTCGTTTCCAGATTGTGAAGTGCCAAGAGAAACCGAAATCCAATTTGACCGACTCTTTGCTTTGGTCAGTGTCAACACCCTGAGGAAAGGTGTGTTTATTCTGTTCACTTCAGCTTTACCATGAAATGGCCCTTTTCATGATTGAACTTGGTAAAGGAAATTCCGGTTGAGCCAAGTTCTTGAACACGATGGTATCGTCCATTTGGTCTGGAAAAGGCTTTTGAGGCCATTCCTGTGGCCCCTTTTGGCCCCAGCGGTCTTTGGGATGTCAGGAGGACGTTGTCCACCTCCGAAATCGCAAGATTATATCGAACCAGGAGCATGAAGGCTTTCCCCACCAAAACCGCATTGTTTGGGGATTCATTTAGGGGTATCCCAGTGCTTTGGATATGTGACATATGACCAATTTCTGATGAATCATCGTTTAACGACCATCAACCATCACTAAATCAACATCAAATCACCACTTAGCTACCATCAAGATATGATGAAGCAGCATAAAAACCAGCATGAAATCCAGGATAGAACTCACCAACCAACCAGTGAAGCGTCCTCCACCGGTCCTGGGTCGCCCCAGGTGTCCCTGGAAGGTTTGGGCCCTCGTGGCAGCTTCAGAGGCTCTCAGCGAGTGGGTGCTCCTGGAGCCCGGCCGTGCCCTGGCGCACCTGGCGACCTTGGCGCAGCTGGGATCGGCCAAATATGGCGAGCTGGGTCAATATTAACCATAAACAGTGGCTGGTTAATGGCTGGGGACATACCAGCTAAATAGCTAACACTTATAGGGCATATGCCAGCTATATAGGGCTATGGGTCAAGCAGTTCACTAACCACCAATGGGGGATAATGACCAGCAAAACCATAGGGAAAACAGCCTGGTTTTGCTGATAGGGGAACCAGGGGTACGGGGTGAACTGACCCACTGCCATATGATGATCAACCTGGCAATGACTTGGCTCACTGAAATGTGGTGATTTCTTTTTGGGAATGGCCGGCCAGGTGATCACCTGGTTTGGTCAGAAGCTGTGATTTTTTTGGGAGGTGACAGTAAAAAAATGAGGTGATGATCAACCTGGTAACTCTGCCAGATACTCCAAGGGTGCTGGCATACCTGGCAATATTGACTTATAAAATGACTCGCTGTAGGTCTATCTATGCCACGCATGGAGCATCTGGGCGTTGAACGCGTTTTGTTGGCTGAGAACACTTCGGAATGAGTCACTGACAATACCAGCTGCGTGTGGTTGTCAATGGCTGTGGAATCATGAGTTCCGCATGTGGAATCACAGCTGTGTGTGGTAAGAACTGGCCTACAGTCATTGCCTGCGACTTTCCACTGTTGGGAGATTCACCATCCTAAACCCCCCACTAAAGGGAAAAAAAGCAGCCAGCTAGTGGTAAAATTCAGGGCTGTTCATAGTTTCATGATGTTTCATGGACCTCCCATCCACTGGCAGTTCCATGTTCTCCTGGATGATGTAGGAATGATCCACCATGATTTTTGAGCCATCGTTCATTCTGAATGTTTCGTCCCTTTACGGGTCAACCCAACTTCTGCTGGGGGGTCTGAGGATCCTGGAGTATGCTGCTTGGCTGATGAGGGCATCTTGTTGACCGACAAATCAACTTGGTGTCAACGCAGTTTTCATTCATTTCTCCGGGGAATTGGACTGTATTAGCATCGACCACAAATAGTACGGAAAAATACCCAAGAGCAGTTGATGCTGGTGATGGTGATGATGATGGCTTTTGGCTGGTGATTGGGGGGTGTCCAATTTGGAGTTCCAAATGGAGACTTCGGGATTTTGGGTTGGCGTTTCTTTCGACTTCGGTGATACAGATACCTTGCGAATCTTTGGCTCCCTGATCAAAAGAAGATCAGCACTTCGATGGATCCTGGGCCTTACGAGTCAGATTCTACGTCTTGGGCTATAGGTATCCAATTCTCGTTGGTGTTGTTTCGTTCCGCCTTATCTGAAGTTCTACCTTCAGGGTTGCGTGGTGATACCCACTAATTGTTTCTACCCCCGTGTTGGTTCTATTCATTCATTTCTTGCCGGCCACTAATGTTTAGTCCCTCATCCATCACTGTCCTTTTTTGATGTTGGGCGTCTCACAAGGCCCCCATAGGCATGTGGGTCTATGACAAATTGTTACTAGCCATCATTTATTATTAACCGTCTAGCATGTCACTTTACCGTTGTTTGCAGTCGTTTACAACCAGTAACCACCAGGACAATAACATTATATACCCTCATGACGGCAAGTTGGATCCCACGGAAACAATTGTTCACCGTGATCAGTCATCATTAAGCTTCACTAGTTATCATTATCGATAATGAGACATTGTGCGCCACCATTTGCCGTCGATATAAATTATACACTTAAAACCGTCAGTAACCAAGATTGGTCATCATTACCAACCGTCATTAGCCAACATTAGGCATGCAGGAATCATCACCTACCACCATGTACACGCTCATTGATTGGCAAATCATCATAGCCATTCAGCAAGCATCACTTTTCACCATGTACAAGCTCATTGATTGGCAAATCATCATTACCAACCGTCATTGAACCATCATGAACCATCATTCTTAACCAACATAAAGAAAGATATATAAGTCACCATCACCAACCGTGATCAACCATCATTTAACTATCATTGAAGCATCATTGGCCATCCTGAACCATCAGTTGTCATAATTACCAACCATCACTAAGATGGTAAACCATGGTAAGCCAACCATGGTAATGATCCACGGATTTACCATGTATACCATGTCAGTTGATTAACCATTATCTAGTCCATGGTAAACCAACCATTAGATACATTAATCATGACAAAACATCATTAGCCAAGATGCATCATTACCAACTATCCAAGATGCATCATTACCAACTATCCAAGATGCATCGTTACCAACTATCATTAGCATATTATGTCATCATCACCAACCATTGGACCAACCATTGCCATATAGTTGGTATAAATCCCCATGAATTGTTAGTTGTCAGCCCCTATTATTAACCATTAACTAGCTATTATTGGTGGGTCAACTGCTTGACTCAGCTCGCCATTTACCCATCAACCGAACAGCAGCACCTGGGAGACCAGGTTTCCCCAGCTGACACCCAGGGTGACACGGGACCCGCGCGCGGGTTACGCTGCTGGTGGTCGCCGGGGGAGTTGCGGTCCTTGGTGATGGACGAGGTGCCGGGGGAGAAGGATGGGGTGAGGAAGGCGGGTGAATGATGAGTTGAGAATGATGGGTTAATGATGGGTTAATGATGGGTTAATGATGGGTTAATGATGGGTTAATGATAGTTAATGATGGTTAATGATAGTTAATGATGGTTAATGATAGTCATTGATGGTTAATGATGGTTAATGATGGTTGATAGAACTAGGGAATAAAGCCAAGCTAAGAGATAAGGTTAATAGTAGCCATCATTTTATAGGGGAATAAAGCTAAGGATGACGTTAATGATGCTTAATAGTTCATGGGATTGACAATCTTTTTCTCGATTTTTCCGATTTTTTCGAAGCAACAAATGGTGAATGATGCTTAATGGTGAACTGTGATGAATCAATGGTTAGTTGATGGTGAAGTGATGGTAAAACGATGGTTAATGAGAGGGGATCATCACCAACAACATGAGCATCCCAATGGCCTTCGGAAGCCTCCTTATGTGGGCAGAGGGAATCTGATTCCAACAGACTTTGGGATCGTTTTTGGAACAGATGGGTATGTATGTGCCAAGCCATAGTGGTACCCCCAGTCAACAGGCACATACCCAGATCTTGTTTGGATTTTACTCAATTGCTTACCCTTTGGTAGGTGAAATGGCGACCTTGGTACCGAAACGCTGGGATCTCTAAAGAGGTGATGTTAGATTGCCTGAGCACCGGAAATGAACCATGGCAAGTAGCAGCATCGCTCACACGCACCATGCTGATGTTGGGAGAAGTGCCACTGCGATTGGTGGGGTTTCGGTGCCTGAGTGGAAGTGATGAGCAGCATCAACATCAGTTGGCCGATGCGCATCAAATTTTCAATGATAGTCAACCACCTATTTAACTGATAGATTTGCCAACTATCAACAGATTCGCAGTTTATATAGTGAATTTAAACCAACCATTGACCATTATCGCTGTACCAACCCACTACAACAAATTCTGGAGGTAGACCCAACGACCCTGGCAACAGCGACTTTCCAAATGGCGCTCTGCAAGGCTCCATGATATGATCATGTGAGGTTTTGGAAGCTCGCCTAGTGAGCTCAGACCCAGAGCCTTGTTGATCGGTGATCATGTGGCGAAACGGAGAGATCTTGGGGGAGCAAGCAATCAACCTTCAAACCATCTATCACATAACCATCTACAACCATCTATCACAACTTATCGCAATCTACAGCCATGTCCCAGAAAGATCTTCAACATCAATCTACAGCCATCTGAAGCCAAGCAATATTGCTTGGTATTCAATCAGCCATGACAGCACTGATACTTCATATTTGGTTGATGAGCTAGTTGGTCTCAATGTTGGGACCGTGGAGCTCTATGGGGATAGTCATTGAGTAACTCGGAGATCCAATTTGATGCTTCTGAATCAGATGATCTGACACAGTCCATAGGTGGCGGCCAAGCTGCAAACCCGGAAACTGGAGAGGGCAGTTGCACCTTGTGGCTTTCAGTGAATGACCAGAAAACTGCTTCACAAATCCTTCATCGAGCATAGAGGGATCTCAAAAAAGGCACTGCAAGAGGGACCTTGAAGTCTTGAATTACTGTCGAGACGCATGGCAAGTGAAACGTACCCATCTAAAAATGATATTGACTGAGCCATTTCAATTTCAGAGAGCGTCCCGTTGCAATGAAGCTTTTAGCTCTTTACAGATCATGGCATCGCTGCTCTCCCGGTATTTCCTGAGCTCCGAATATCTGCAGGGCCACGAATTCCCTTTCCAAGACCATGGCTACTCCCGGGTCCACAGCATTGACACGACCTTTCAGGACGTTTATCAGCACGAAGCGACCAAGATTTGCCTGTGGAGTTTTGCATTGGACGTAAGAAACGTCCCGGTAGGTGGCCGCATTGTCTACCATTACACCAGCGAGATGTTTTTCAAGCTCATTGTCCATCCCAGCAGGGAAAACATCGAGCTCTTCGCCTCCAAGAGCAGAAACGTCGATTCCAACCACGGTCTCGGTCTTTATGCAACGAGCAAGGCTCCCAACGAATGGAGCTGCCAGGATGAGGCACAGCGGTGATCACTTGTGCCGGGTTGTTATTGCAGTTTGAGAACCCCTCCTAGCACTTCATGTTGCGTTCTGACACTTCGTGTTGGATTCTTTGCGGAGTTCCTTTCGTCCAATCGAGTCGTTCGGGCAAAGTGCCATGCTCTTGTCCCCCTCTTCCTTTGGCATGGCTTAGCCCTCGCTTTCCTGTCCTTCCTATATTCTTTGGGCCAGGGGTGTGCATCGCTTTTTCGATTCCTGGATCATTTCCTCTCTGTGCTGTTGGGTTATCGCATGGCACTTGGTCTTTGGATTGTTTGTTCAAAGCTCTTTGTTGTCATTCGTTTCTGCTTGGCCGACTTCGGCAATGCGGCTGCCCGCTTGGTAGGTTTCTCCTCGCACCCTTAAATCATGCTATTCCTTTTCAACACATCACAATGAAGAGGGCCCATTGGGGGAAAGAGGCTCTCAGCATCGCGGATCCCTTGTCTTCAGCCAATTTCTAGGGTAGCAGAGGTAGTGGCCAGGAGGAAGTGGAATGTATGAAGCAGGAAGTTGCAAATAACAGTAGGAATTAGCAAGCAAAGAGTAGCAAGTGGGAAGCTGCAAGCAGCAGATTCGAAGCAGAAATTGGTGGATAGGAGAAAGTGAATGAAGTAAGGAAGTGCTGAGTACCGACTGGAACGGAGCTTGTAGGAAGTAGCAAGAAATTCATTCGCACAAGAGATGAAACGTTGGAAGTAGAAACAAGTGAGTAGCAAGGAGCGCCCGAAGCCGGTCACAGGTAAGTTGAGAGTAGGAGAAGTGTTGATGGACCATGGAAGAGGTCCTCAGGGAAGCTGAAAACGAGCCTGTAGAAACCGGTAGTGCAGCTTAGAGGTCTTTAAAGTTGCAACAAAGGAAGGAGGAAAGACCGCCTTCGGTTTCTGTTGAGCATCCGCTTTGTCCTTGAGCAGAGCTCTTTTTGAACAAATCCAATCTGCACCCCTTGGAACGAGAATGGTGAGTAGGAGTAGGGCCTTCCTTGGAAAATCTTGCCATTGAGGCACGCAGTTGTCAGGATTCCCAAGCTTTGATGTTTGAAGCTGTGCACCTGTAGGCCCTCGTAAACAACTTTTGGCCTCGGCCTCGCACCTGGGACAAGTGGCGGCAGCAGCAGAACCTGCCACCTGCACCACGGCCGGAGAAGGCCAATGCGCGCGAGCTGCTGGAGACGGAGTTGCTGCAGTACGTCCGAACCGTGGAAGATCCGCAGCGGCGACTTGGCAGAAATCCAGAGCAACAAAGTGCCACCGAAAGCTCCGCAACATCCTCAACCATTCTTCCCACAACAAGAAGAATGTTCATCAACAACAACAACAGCAGCAGCAGCAACAGCAACAATAGTGAGACCAACGGGAGCAACATCAACGGGTAGTAAAGCATAAACATTCGCAACGACAAGAATACAACAATGACAGGCCACCACCACCATCGCCACCACCGCCGCC
>VSDK01022083.1:453767-471549 GCA_009767595.1 Symbiodinium kawagutii | reverse complement strand
CCACCACCACCACCACCACCACCACCACCACCACCACAGCATTAAGCAGACCACAACCAGAGGCGCAAGCGCGCCCGCAACGCAGCGACAAGGACCACAACTGAAGCTTCAACCATTTCGAAAAGGTCCCAATACTTTGCTCTTTATTCTTTTTGGAGTCAGCACGTCCATTTTTCCAAAACTGTTAGTTGCATTGTATGTTGACTTCAACCATTTTAGATGCATGAATTAATGATATTGCTCAAATCACTGACACTGGCATGACATGCTAGAATCAAGCATCAAAGGCAACTGTAATAGTTGTGCAGCAGTACTTCCAGAAGACACGATATGATGAGTCCCTGGGGAAACACACCGGAAGCCGAGCTGAGGTTGCACGGAAAGGCGGCCTATTGCATTCCGGTTCTCAGCGATGCTGCCGACGCCATCAACGTCATGCAGGATGCTACACCTGCAGACAAGCTCCCTGAAGGATGGACAACTAGGACTCTTGGACTGATTTTTGTATGTGTGACAGCCTCCTGTGTAGATGGAACGAAAAGTTGTGAACTTGACACGGCGAAAGTTTCAAGGCCCATGAATTTTTTGTTGATCCTGCAAAATGGGCCCAATTTTTTTTTGGAACGGGTTGCAACCAAGGAAGCCAGGCTACAACCGATTCGAAGAGAAGGAACCTCCGTGGCGTGATGTCTGGGTGGTTGCCATGTGGGGCAGTGATGGCCATGTGAAGAACCTGACCCAAGTGGCAGAGGGCACGATCCAGCTGATGCGCCGACGTTTGGAGGTGAAACGTGAGGCCTTGGGGACACAGCATGGGGAGACCCTTCTCTCTATGAACAACCTGGCTGCTACACTGCAGGCCCGTGGCCAATGGGAGGAAGCCGAGCAGTTACATCGGGAGGCCTTGAAGGCCAAGATAGAGACCTTAGGGGCTGAGCACCGAGAAACGCTCACAACGATGAACAACTTGGCTTGGCTGCTGAATGCTCGTGGCAACTTGGAGGAAGCAGAGAAGCTCCACAGTGACGCCCTGAAAATCAGAAAGGAGACCTTAGGTTTACAGCATCAGCATACGCTGGCCTCCATGAACAACTTGGCCACTGTGCTGAAGGCCCTTGGCAATTTGGAGGAGGCAGAGCAGCTGCATAGAGACGCTTCCAAAGCCTTGAAGGAGACGCTTGGTGCCCAGCATCCACAGACCCTCAGCTCCGTAAGCAACTTGGCTTCCGTGCTCAGTGCCCGTGGCAAGCTGGAGGAAGCCGAGGATTTGCACAGAGATGTCTTGACACTTCGGAAAGAAACCTTGGGTGCCCTGCATCCCGACACGCTCCAGTCCATGAACAGTTTAGCTACCATGCTTGGGGCCCGTGGCCAGTTGGAGGAAGCAGAGAAGCTTCACAGTGACGCCCTGAAAATCAGAAAGGAGACCTTAGGTGCACAGCATCAGCATACGCTGGCCTCCATGAACAACTTGGCCACTGTGCTGAAGGCCCTTGGCAATTTGGAGGAGGCAGAGCAGCTGCATAGAGACGCTTCCAAAGCCTTGAAGGAGACGCTTGGTGCCCAGCATCCACAGACCCTCAGCTCCGTAAGCAACTTGGCTTCCGTGCTCAGTGCCCGTGGCAAGTTGGAGGAAGCCGAGGATTTGCACAGAGATGTCTTGACACTTCGGAAAGAAACCTTGGGTGCCCTGCATCCCGACACGCTCCAGTCCATGAACAGTTTAGCTACCATGCTTGGGGCCCGTGGCCAGTTGGAGGAAGCAGAGCAGCTCAACAGAGATGCCTCGAAAGCCACGAAAGAGATCTTCGGTGCCAAACATCCAGCGACCCTTCAGTCCATGAACATTTTGGCTTGTGTGCTGTCCAGCCGTGGACCATCCGAGGAGGCTGAGCAGTTGCACCGAGCTGTCTTGAACGGATATCAAGAGACATCAGGTGCCCAACACCCAGACACTCTAACCTCGATGAACAACTTAGCTTTGGTGCTATCAGACCGTGACAAACTAAACGAAGCAGAGCAGCTGCTCCGGGATGCCTTGAAGGTTCAGACTGAGACCTTTGGTGCCCGGCACCCGAGCACCCTCACCTCCAAGCACAACCTGGGCTATGCACTGCAGAAACTTGGCCGACTGAGGGAGGCAGAGGAGATGCTGCGCGAAGCTGTGGATGGCAACAAACAGGTCCTGGGTGCCAGCCATCCAAGCACACTCAGATCCATGAAAAAACTCGCCATGGCGTTCCGGGCACAAGGCAAAACTGCGGAGGCTAATGAGTTGGGCCCGCCTGAGAGCTCCGCACAGCAGAGCGGTTATTTGATCTTGTGAGATTTCACCGATTTCGAAGAGAGGTTCTAAGAACCGAACTAGATCTTCAATGCCTCGGAACAAAAGGCTTCAAGAGTTCGCGGGTTCATGCCTTCCCCTAGTACATGTGAATGAAACCTGGGAAACAGCAGTTGGTTGCTGCTCTCAGGTAGCAAGTCTTTGTTGAAACTACGCCATGAATTGAGAGCTCTTTACGAATAATAAGCACCAGTAATATCCGATGTTTTTGTACCCTGCAAGGTCCTAATTAGCAATGTCATATAGAAACTTGCAAGGAAACAATGTGTTCCAATTCCTAAAGATGTTTCTTGCCGGTGCGAACTCCCCTGAAAGGTCGGTAGTTCGCAACTCGGAGTGGCGTCAGGGTCCTTGTGAAAGACCTTGGGCAGCTGATGGGGCTGTGAGGCTGTGAATGATGGTTTGGTTGGTACTGATGGATGGTGAATGGTTGGTTAATGGTTGGTTAATGGTTGGTTAATGGTTGGTGAATGGTTGGTTAATGGTTGGTTAATGGTAGATTGGTATGAAATAGCTCCCGATTCACGATCAAACAGGGGGGGTTCTTAATATGCATCTCCTAATGATTGATCGTGCCTCATTCTTTGTCGGTTTTTTCTTGGGGCAGCTTCTCAATGAGCATCGCCGCCGCATCATTTCTGGCATTCCAAGCAACAGCTGCAATCGATGTATCAAGAGACTGTACATTAATAGATAATCAGCGTCAAGAAGAGACTGAAATGGCAAGTTTTTCTTCAACTGATGCGATAGTGAGCTGGTTCCTGGGTTGGAATACCTGAGCTGTTGCGGGCGTTGTGATGGCAACAGATGATTTCTCAGTTTGCCGCTTTGACGCTGCTGTTTTAGTACATATGTGCACATAGATAGTTGTAAATTGCCTGTATGTCGTTGTTTTTAGGGCTTAAGTCAACATCGTTCAACTTGGAGCTGTTGAGGACTTAAACAATTGGTGTTGGGATTTGATTTGTTTGGTGAGAACATGCGAGAACTACATACGTCCAGGTGAACATCCGACCACGGGCCAGTGTGTCAAATACGTGGATGGCAAGACCTCGGGTACAGGGTCTTGCCCCATGGCCCACGTAGCCAAACACGTATCAAAATTTATCACCCGAACATCGAGCATCAAAAACAGATTGTGGAACCATCAACGCTGTCATTTCGTTCTTTCCATGGATTTGCTATCATCCACCTCCACCCCAAAATCTGTTGAGTTTAGGAGGTTTGGAGGAAACCCAGTGGTTGACGAAAGACCCCAAACTCTTGAAAAACATAGGTTCACAATGGTTCATACAAGCTCTGGGGGTGCATGTTTCCAGTTGCCACCCCATAGGTCTTAGTCAAGTAGTGACTGGGGACCCACTCTGTAGATAGAACTGCGCTTTTTCTTCAACTCCAGCATCGCTACTGAGGTAGTGAAGCATTCCCGATTGCTCGATTGGACTGACGACAGGCCTAGAATATTTCGGGAGAGTTCTCTTGTTCTGGGAGCATGATTTACATTGCCACACCCATTTCCCACAGCAATGGACAATCAATCTCCAAGGCTCCAAAAATTCAAAGTTTTGTTACGTGGATGTGCAGGGCCCAAGGTTCCATGGTGAAGGTCACCAGCTCCCAGAGCGGATGCACATCCAACTTGGGGTTACCGCTGCAGTCCGTTTGGGTTTTACCACAGTGGTCATCGACCTTGCGTTCAAACAAAGTTCTTGGACTGGTTCAGCTCTTGTTTGGCAGTCAGTTTGCTAGCTACTGTCTATCGCAGCCAATATTAGTATTTCACCCCATTTTTATTTGTCGTATTCCCCTTGCTGTTAAAGCCTTCATCGAAAGATCCTCTTACAGATAGCGCTGCCATGATAATTCTTTGGTTCACATCAATCGGAGCTATATCCACTCTTGCTTCTATTGATCCATCACAAGTGGATCACAGGTGCCCCTGCTGTCCCTACAAGGTGGGGCCCCTTAGTTATAAGTGGCTCCATAAGCCATTTAATTTTGGTTATGTCTGCCATGACTAGTAGTTAGACTAGCTATGTTCGCCAACTCAAGTAACGATTGGGGACCACCTTGGATGGTCACCACCAGCAACAATCCCAAAAAAGGGGTACGTTCGAGCTCTTGGCAGAAGCTTACGTGGCTAGTGGTTGATAGTGGTAAGTCACGATTAATGATGGTGATCGATTGGTGATTGATTGGTGAGTCAGAATGATTAATGACCAACGGTCAAGTGGTTCGTGGTTTCAACTACTCTTTGTTTTCAGCCAGGCCAAGTGGGATGATGGCTAATACAACCAACATATTTTCGGTGCAACTGACACCAGATTCGAGTTGTATTCTTGGTGAGTATCCTCTGGCGAACTAACCTGGCAATGGAAAATCCACCATTTGGTCCTGTTTTCCAAAGGTTTCTGCTCAAAAACTGCAGATTTTCAACCAGGTTAGTTCACCAGAGGGTAGTCCACGTGGGTAGAAGCACTGGAACATGGGAAGATCTTCCCATTTCGGCCAGTCACTAAGTTTTTCATCATGAAGTTTTTGATTGATCAATTTTCTGGAACTGTGTACATGTGGTTAATAGTAATGGTTGAATAATGGGACCATAGGGGAAAATAACCAACAAGAATGGGGATATACCAGCTCTATGGTGGTTTCTTAAATCAATACCAACAACGGGAGATGATTATGGTCAACAATTGTTATATAATATGACTACAACGGTCAAAAATGGAGAATAACAACCAGCCATAAGACCGACATGGTGGTTTCGTAAAATTGGGACTTCCCCAAACTGGATGGTTTATCACTATAGGCTATGAATGATTAATATTGGATGATTGGGGGGGACCCCTATTTTGAGAAACCACCATGTATGGAAACATTTGGAATCGTTTGGAGTCGCATGCAATCATGTGGAGATGGACCAATACAGCAAGTCATCTAGAACGTGGAAGATGAAGATCCCAAACAGCTATATAGGCGTGCATGGATGGATAGATGTTTTTTTCTTCGGGATGCGACCGACAGAATAGGACCCACTTAGTATCATAGGCTCTCCTTAGATGTAGATTTTGCATGCTTTGGTTTGTCATGGCAACTTGGCTTTGCGAAATCAATTCTGAACGCAAATGTGTCTGACCATCATTCTTCTGTTTTGGCTGAGGGCATTTAAACATGATTCACGCACAGCAAAAGCGCAACCTCATTGTCCTTTGAAATGCGTTTGGATCATTATTATGTGTGGGTACATCAACGTTTGCCTGCAAGGGTCTCAGCACAATGAGAATCAGTTTTCAAGGATCATGTCAACAAGAATTGCCGGAGCAATGAACCAACCATTATTGATCCTTGATCAGCATGTCACCCATTAACCAACCAGTATTGACCATTCATCACCCATTATGACAACTGTAAACACCAGGGTGGAACAAATCATTATGATCACTGTCACCCATAAATCACTCATTATGACAAACCATTATTGTTCCACCAGATGCTCCTGAACAATTTAGGCTTTTGAACATGCGAATCCTGGGTGGACCATTGCCTTCAGGCCTTGAGGCCGCGCGAAGCATCGAACACGGCAGTGCCGTCAGGCACCAACCGCGTCCGGGCCCGGTGTGAAGTGCGACTCTTTGGAGTTTCCTGTGCGGAATGACATACACTATACACTTTAATTAGCCAGCATTAATGGTGAAAGGGCAGCTGATATCATGATTAGAAGCTATCATTTAACACTATTTTGAAACACTAAAAGCCATGAATGGGTATGCACGGCTTTGATGATAAACCATCTGTATTTAACACTAGTATTAGCCACTCTCGAACCACTATGCCACGGTTGATTGACAGATCATCATCTTAACCAGGACGGGAGACCAGTGGTGGGGACTATCTTGTCATCTTTTTGAGCATCGCATGGGCCTCTGGTTCCACCAGCTGCGTATCTGCCGTTGTTTGAGCGCCCCAAAGCCTGCTTGGTCAGGGTTCAGAGTAGGTTCAGGGGAGCAAGTGTGTGTGAAGCCATCAGCAGAGAACCAACCAATGTATTGGTTGTTACTAATGGGCAGCAGAGATGAGGTGACTCATGAGTACTTGATCAGCAGTTTTTCTGGCGGAGGGACCACTGTTAATCCATGCTTGAGACTACTTGAGACTTGTTTCTTTTTCGCGCCACTAGTTTGTCAAAGCGTGCGCCAAAAAGTGAATCAACTTGGGGTCACGCCGTTGAAGATTCCAAACTAATAAACAGCGTTTCCAAACTAATAATCTGCGGGATTATGCTCGCTGTTTGGCTTTCAGTGAGAGACCAGTTGTCAGAAATGAAATGACTGGGAAATATGAATCCATAATTTGTGACTAGAGCGATTGGCACGTCACAAAAACACAGACATGGGAAAACTCAATCACGAATCATTCAAGCAGAGGCTCACCTGACCTGAAAGGAGACCCCATGACATGAGTGTCTTGTATTCCTGATTGGATGGGACATGGTGCGCAAACACAAGTCCAGTGGTCACACCTTTTCGATTCAAGAGAGGCATGTTGCCATGAAGTTTCACGGCGGTGCCAGCCTCCAAAGATCATGGCATCGCCACTGTCCGCATATTTCCTGAGCGGTGAATACCTGCAGGGCCAGGAATTTCCTTTCCAAGACCATGGTTTCTCCTTGGTCCAAAGCTCTGATCCTGCATTTCAGGATGTCTATGAGCACGAGAAGTCCAAAATTCGTGTTTGGAGCTTCGCCTTGGATGCACGAAGCGTGAGAGAAGGGGGCTGTGTGGCATATCACTACACGAACGAGATGTTTTTCAAACTGATCACACATCCCAGCAAGGAAAACATCCAACTCTTTGCGTCCAAGAAGAAGAACGAAGACTCCAGCCACGGTCTTGGTCTTTATGCGGCGAGCAAGGCTCCGGACCAGTGGACTTGTCAAGATGAGGCAGGTGCTTGTGGCTTCGTGATGTCCTGATTCTCGTTGTCTTGTCTCCAACTCCTTTTATCCTGTTTTGTAGAAGTTTCTTGGCCTTTGAGTGATGCTCTTGGCCCTGTCATAACCTCTGTCCCCTTTCTACTTTCTTCGTGTATGGCCTAGTAGGCACCCTCCTACCTTCCAATCCTTTCTCTCTGCATAGCAGCCCTGTACCCCTTCAAAGACTTCCGTTTTCCTAGTTCCATAGTCATCTGAGTGAGGTTTAGCCCCAAAGATGAGAAATTTGTTTTCAAGCTGTGGCTTTGTCCCAGCCCTTGAGGCTCTCATCAACAACTTTTGGCCTCGGCCAGCCGCGTGGGACAAGTGGAGGGAGCAGCAAAACTTGCCACCTGCACCGCAGCCGGAA
Source organism: Symbiodinium kawagutii (assembly GCA_009767595.1). Taxonomy (NCBI): domain Eukaryota; class Dinophyceae; order Suessiales; family Symbiodiniaceae; genus Symbiodinium; species Symbiodinium kawagutii. Next base: position 463,863 of record VSDK01022083.1, on the reverse strand, counting down.
GGAAACAGTGCGCGGGAGCTGTTGACGACGGAGTTGCTGGATTACGTCCGAACGGTGGAAGATCCGCAACAGCCACTCGTTCTGAGATGTTCTGTGCAATTTTGGAACTAATACACTTCAAATCACTTCAAAAGAGATACTGGTATCACTATGTATCATAGATGACTTTCAGTCGGGCTTCTTCGAACAGCTGCAGCACCCGCAACAGCAACAACAGCAACAGCAACAACAACAACAACAACAACAACAACAACAACAACAACAACAACAACGACACAAGCAACATCAGCAACAACAACGACACAAACAACATCAGCAACAACAACGACACAAGCAACATCAGCAACAACAACGACAGAAGCAACATCAGCAACAACAACAACAACAACAACAACAACAACAACAACAACAACAACAACAACAACAACAACAACAACGACACAAGCAACATCAGCAACAACAACGACACAAACAACATCAGCAACAACAACGACACAAGCAACATCAGCAACAACAACGACAGCAACAACAACAAGAAGAAAAACAACCAGCCATTACACTAGCAGCGGCCACAACATCTACAACCACAGCCACAAACAAGAACCAAAAGCCAACAACGACAACAAGCAAACAAACCATCAACCGCCACTACTGCGATGAAATGCCAAGACCGCTTTCAAAATGACAGCAGATGATGTTTTTTGTTTTTTGTTTTTTCGATGCGTAAACAATCTCTTTACTGGAAACTTGGATCCTAACTCGCAAACGGTTCTCAGATCGTCAGCCTGAGAGGCAGTGTTGAAACAGAATGCTGAGGTTATAGGCTTTGTGCGTTGAAATAGGCCATGGTAGGACTTGGACACATTGAGTGAGGGTAATCATCCAAGCGTATAGGAATAGGACCAAAATGGTGGTTTCTCAAAATAGCGGCACCCCTAAATCACCCATTAATAGCCAAACCAGCCAATTTTTGGGTACCCCTATTTGAAGAAACCACCAAATAGGAGGCTTCTTTACTATACATACGCAAGTGAAGTGCTCGAATGCGCACAAGCTGATGATCGTGCCGCAAGAACTCCATGGCACGATGGTGGTCTCACATTGAAACTTAAGCACCAGCAAGAGACCAAGGTTGCACGGAAAGGCAGCCTATTGCATTCCGATCCTTTGCGATGCTGCTGATGCCATCAACGTCATGACAGATGCGACACCGGCAGAGAAGCTGCCTGGAGGATCGAATGATAGGACCCTTGGAGAAATTTTGCACAAACGTGTGACAGCCTCCATGAAAAATGGTGGTTTCTCAAATAGGGAACCCCAGGGCATGGATGGTTGATTTGGGGGTTCCCCTATTGACAGAAACATTTTCCAGATTCAGTTTCACAACCGAGGGAGCCGGGCTTCAACCGCTTCGGAGAGGAGGAACCTCCTTGGAGAGACGTCTACGTGATCGCCTTGTGGACCAGGGATGGGCAGGTGACAAATCTGGTGCAGAGCTCTGATGCCACGATCCAATTGATGCGCCAACGTGTGGAGGTGAAACGTGAGACATTCGGTGACCAGCATCGAAAGACTCTCCTCTCCATGAGCAAGTTGGCCTCGCTGCTGTGGGTCCATGGCAAGATGGAGGAAGCAGAGAGCATGTACAGAGGGGTTTTGAAAGGCAGGAAAGATACGTTAGGCACCCCTCATCCAGCTACCGTCAGCTCCATGAACAACTTGGCCACGGTGCTGCAGGCCCGTGGCAAGTTGGAGGAAGCAGAGCAGCTGCACCGAGAGGCCTTGAACGCTCACAAAGAGAGCTTGGGTGTCCAACATCCACACACTCTCGGCTCCATGCAAAACTTGGCTGGTGTGCTGAAGGCTCGCGGCAAATTGGAAGAAGCAGAGCAATTGTACCATGATGCCGTGAATGCCACGAAAGAGGCCTTGGGTGCCACACATCCTCAGACACTTAGTTGCATGAGTGGCTTGGCTGTGGCTCTCCAATCTCGTGGCAACTTGGGCGAAGCCGAGGAATTGCACCGAGATGTCTTGCAAGCTCAGAAAGAGACCTTGGGGGCCCAACATCATCAGACACTTCATTCGATGAGCAGCCTGGCTGTGGTCCTCCAATCCCGTGGCTGCTTGGAGGAAGCAGAGCAGTGCCTCAGAGAGGTCTTGAAGGCCCGGAAGGAAACCTTGGGTTCCCAACATCCGAAGACACTTTCCTCGATGCACAAGCTCGCCATCTTGCTGCATAAGCGACGTTCCAACGAGGCCGGGGAACTGTTTCGAGAAGCCTCCGATGGCAGGAGAGCAGTGCTGGGCGCCAGCCATCCTGACACACTGAGCTCCATGGAATGCCTTGCCGTTGTGATGCGGGGCAAAACGGCTGAAGTTATGGAGCTGGAGCCGCCTACACCCTGCGGTGACTTTGTGATGCCTCCAAGCCTCGAATAGAGCACGGAATCCCCAAAAATTGGATTTTCCCGCAATGCTTCAGAGAAACAAAGGCGTGTCTTGAGTTGATCGGACCCCGCGAGGATGCCGTATTTGTATGCGGCGTTTCCCCAGGTTGTTCCTGATATATGTTGCATTTTCCCTAAGCTCGGATATTGAAGCCATAGAAACAACATGCTTGACGCAAACAGCAATCTGTAGTTCATGTTCTTCAACGTGCTGGAAAGGCTCTACGACTCCATCATTGAACTGTGGCGGGCTGATGACCGAATGGCAGTGCTGCAAAGGTCTTGGGCAGGCAGGTGGGTTGATTTGACGGATTCTTCGGGGTTACTCATGCCTGTGAATGATGTTTGATAAGAATTCACCGTCCATGTTTTTCAAAGTGGACTTTCCGAAGTATCCCTGATTTTTCTTCCATTTCAAGATGACATAGTGTGCCTTGGTTGGCATTGTTTGGAATGTTTTTTCTATGGCTAACCCATTGATGAAAAATAGTGGGACTCGCTTCAGTGCAATAGCGATCTATGCGGGATGCTAAAAGCTTGCACGTGTTTTTTCAATCATCGTTCCATTCGTATACCGGTTGTTGGTTTCAAACATTTTTCATTTTCCCTAGTAATCAATCACTAGCAAACGGTTGGTTGGCTCGTATTTTTCATAGGGGTTGAAACCACCAACTGGAATAAGATCTGGATATTTTGAAATCATCGTGACCAGTGTGACACTGAAAAGTGCTGCAGATCCAGCTACTGATCTTTAAGTGGCGCCCTCCAGGGGTCTGTCCTCATAGACATGGCAGTTGAACTTGGAAATAAACAAATTGTGAGGGGCAGCTTCAACAACCCAGCGCTTGTGGCTGATCTTTAGGGTGCAGGGATGGGAAGTCTGATGAATTTTCCGTTGTAACGGATCTTGGTGCATAGCCATTGGCACTGTGGCATCCATTGGCGTTGTTCTGTTTGGGGCATTGGAGCGTCTTTTTGTTTTCAAGATTGGCATCAAAATTGGAGGCCGTCCAGACCTCAATATCCACCTTGGCGAGACATTTACTTCGATTCTTTTCCTGAAATGGCCATGGGTCAACATGAACCAACCAACAATGGGGGATCATAACCAACAAAAGTAGGGAAAACAATGGTTAATATTTTCTCAAATGTAGGTTTCCCATGGGCTCCCCAACCGCAACATCCAGCAACAACCATGGGGAAATACTGTGACCCGTCCGTAGTGAGGCCGTTGGTGTTGCGATTTCGGGGTAGCAGCTGCTTGCCCAGCTCGCCGTGGCAGATGATTTCACCCTGCTGAATTGGTACCTCCCTGAGTGGATAGTCATGACAAGTGGATCACTGGTTGGTGGTTTCAAACTATTACCAGCTATGGTTGGTTGGTTGGTTGACGAGCATATTTTTGAAAAGGGTTGAAACCACCAATCGGAGTAGGTCATGTTTGTTGGAAAAAATGGTTCAGTGGTTTTTTGGAATAGATTCCTTGATGGGTCCCGAAATGATACGTGAATCACGTCAAAGTGTTCAAATTGTTATCAAAAACAAGATTGAACACCACTTGGCGAATCTGTTTGCCCTTTTTCGATATGATGATATGACCGCCAAACGCCACCCCAAAACAGTCCTATTAGAAGACAAACCAAAGTGTTGGAGAGGTAGCCTAGACTCCAAGAAGGTACAGGTTCAAGATGAAGGAGAGCACCAGTAGCAGGCCGCAACCCCAGCCGAAATCAACCGGGCCCAGATTTAGTGACAACTCCAAGTTATATATTTCTGACTGGGGCCCACCTTGCAGACACCCAGGCGGCGTGTTTCAACCTGTTGCTGTTTCTGCTGGTTTCTTCGACCTCGTCAGGCCATGGATTGTTGCAAGAGTGTGATGACCAGTTCCACGCTTTGGACGGCCAGAATGACCACATCAATGTGGGTTGAACAAGTCTTGTAGTGGAACTGGTTGATCCAAGTTGGTCCTTTGTGGGGAGTACATGTCATAGTAATGTGGATTACCTGCAAACACATTGATTCATTTGATCCTTGTAATCCTTTGTGGCATGCCAAGACCTTAAACAGGTCCGAGGTTGAAGTGTTGTTGAACCAGTTGCGGCGCCCGCGCATTGTGCCAAGTACCACCGTTGTTGTACCAGTCTTGCGGCTGCCACAGCCAGAACATGCCAGGTTCACATTACCTAAAATGAGGACGGTGACTTAGAGATCTACGTCACCAATAATCATCATCAAATCATCGCCACGTCAACCACCATGAAGCACAATTGCTAACCTCCATTCACCATCATCAACCATTAAATAGCATTAAACAACGTCCAATAACCAGAATTATGAGCCACTGCTTAGGTTTCCCACAATTTGCCACTGGTCACTGGTAATGTGCAACTCCGAAGACTCTGAAACCAAGGGGCATGTTCCTTGACATTCTCAGGCCGTGGGTTTCTCTCCAGCAGATTGATGATCGGTTTCGACAAGAACAGCTTCCACAGGTAGTGAGAAAGTCACTTCAAGCCATGGGTCAGTTCACCTACCTCATAAGGTTATTCACTATGAGTATATCCCAGGGAACGGGACCCCCATTTCTGCACATCAAAGTAAGCTGAGTCAATCCTTGTGGGTTCTTGAATTTGTGAGGCGGGTCTTGGAACAAGTCTTGAGACTCGCGATGTCGAGATCAGCATTAGGTTAGCATTAGGATCGTTAGGTTTGCTTCATAGGCTTCGGGTCATCACTCCGATCATTCTTCCAAGCTTGGAGCCCGGCTGTTTCGCATCTTGCTGTCAATGTCATCAGTTGCCTGATGCACACGCATGAACACCATGAGGTTAGCCAAATGGCACATGAGTTTGGTTGGTGACCTCCATGATAACTGTGAACCAATCAAAACCTCAAAACCAATACAATTCTTGCATTATGTGTTGCACTTCTCAAATTTTCTGATGATAGACTTGGATCAGTCGAATCAACCCATACATCCAAGGGCAGCGCCTTTTCCAACCACAACCACACTCCCTGAACTGAAAGGTACTCTAAACATCCATATAGAATATCTTCAAAATGGTCAATAACTTGTGGCACACAACCCTGGATGTGTGATATGTTTTGGTATCCATTCTTAATTTTCCCTTCGTTTTCTTGCTGACGATAAACCATATTATCCACCATGAACTACTTATCCACCATGATTAACCATTATTCACCAGATTAAGCACTTATAAACCACCCGTTAACCACCCGTTAACCACCTGTGAGCCACCTGTGAACCACCTGTGAACCACGGATTTTCCCCACATCCTAACCACTTATCATCCACAATCCGGACTCGCCATGCGCATCGCCCACTTCGGAGGCGATGCGCAATGACTGACCCCGCCGGGCTTGTGGAGGTGGGCATGTGACCAACCAGGGAGTCCCGGTGTTTTTACATGTCCATTTTGGGATGTTTTGGGCGATTTTGGGAGTTTCGTAATGGGCCGGTTTTTGGATTTTTTTTTGATGTTTTTTTGGGTGTGCAGTTTTTTTTTGTAATTTTCAATCATTTAAGCTGGTTCGCGATAGAGGTCGACAGCCAACCACCAGCAGGAACAGTTTTGGTCAATACCGTTATGATCATTCAATGATAGGGGATGGTCATCTCACTGATTTACACTGGGATTTCAACCTCGGATACTGCATGATGCTTTTTGTTCCGTAATCCGTGACAGGAACAACGTAGCAGTAGGGCAAATATTGACCATGGTTTGCTTGGTGATTGGTGGGTACCTGCGAGCCACTCAATGGAATCTGATGAAAATGGGTCAACACTGAGATGTGAACATGAGAACAACATTTAAATACCTAACATTCTCTATCACACATGTTTCTGCCAGATGCAGTTGTGAAGGGCTGTTCTGGCATCATGATCTTGGATTTTGGTACGTGTCCTGTATCAACAATAAGATCATTCTTCGGACTACAATCATAACCTCAATCATGGTAAGACCAAGTAAAATGTTTCCCTGTGGCACACTATTCATTCAAACAATCATCATGGCATCATGATTATTGACATAATTCATCTTGCATCACACTATCACTATCATTGACATCATTTGTCAACATCAATTGGCTGTTCTACACTTGGTGCATCACGGATGCTCTTGGGACTGGCCCGCCTCTCGTGCTGCAGCGCAGGCCTTGAGGTATATAGCATCAGTACCAGGCAGCGGCTGCGCGGCACCTGCTGTTGTGGACAACTCATCGATGGTTTTTTCCCATGTTGTGAGGAAATAACCATAGGACCTGTGCTGTTTGGTGGTTTGATTCACATTTTGTTTTCCCCTAGTAATTATCAAAAGATGGTTGGTTGACTAATATTTTTCATAGGGGGTTGAAACCACCAACCAGTGTGGTTCCATGGTTGATTCATACCTTGTTCTACATGGAATATTTTGTCAATCAGCCGAATATCAACTGAGCACCCAGTGCTGTCGGCTGATCATGGGTGATAAGGTAGAATCAACAAAGAACCGAGGTGATGAAGAAGCACACATTGGTTGGTATTGAAGCGGCAACAGAGGCGATGGCGATGAATGATCCTCGGTTGTTCGCGTTGCTGCTACGAAGGTTTATGGTTGGGATTCTTGTGATCCATGAGATGGGAATAGCAGGACAGCCATCGGACAACTAGTAGAACCAATCCTTTGCTTCTCAATCCCATGATCCCTTTGATTGGTATGATTCTATCCAAATTGCTTGCAACCTTAGTCAAGCATCAATGGATACGGGGCCAGAAAGTGTGCAACTTGGGATCCAAGTTTGGGTGTCCGCCTAATATCTTAAGTATCCACGGTCCTAACTTTAGTGACATTTTCTTTCAGTGAACAGATGAACGATTTTGTTCTGAAAAGAGCATTGAAGGCAAGTAAGTAGCCTTGCATTAGCACGTTTTGGGCATGGACTACACAACTCAATCACACATACTTCAACCGCTTTTCCAAAAGTGGGACGTACATCTTAACACACACACACATGCTTAGCCTGTTTGTCAGAAAGGGGGGCGCAGTCCGCGCATTTGCTTAGGAAGGGTCATGTCTTTTTGAATTCAAAGAGAATCATGTTGCTATCGAGTTTCTTCGCACTGTCAACCTCCCCAGATCGTGGCATCGCGGTTCTCCCAATATTTCCTCCGGCCTGGATACTCATGGGGGAGATATTTCATTTCGAACGGAACGACTACTGCCCTCGTAGAGGCGATATATTTATGAGCATGTAATGAGCAAGATGCGTGCCTTTTGAATCTAGTTGGGGTCGGGATAGCACGCCTACTCGAGACCAACCAGTCATAAGTTTGTCGAAATGTGATCATCAGTCCTAAATGTATATCCAGAACTTTGGTATAGATCTCATCAATAAATCATCATGTGTGATAGATAGATGTCCATTGAACAAATGATAGCTTCTGATGAAAGCATAGCTTGCTGCAGGTACCACCCCTGGCCCACACGACATCAGAACCTCTGGATGATGGTTATCATGCGGTAGTGTATATAATCTCTGTAAGTTTTATGCAGGTATAATGAATCAATGGGCATTGACCATGGTTCTAATGATCCTCATGATGGTTGTGAGAACGATAGTTGATTGAGTAGCAGCTATTTGTTGATGTTTTGAGGAGCACCTTCAGAGCCGGAAATGATGAGAACGATTCCTCCTAGAACATGGGAAGATGAGGAGATGAATACAGCCAGGTATAAATGTTCGGATCATTTTTGGAGGCGTGAGTAGCAAACATGCCTAGCATGGCCTACCTGTCGTGAGTTGTGTTTGCATTGTTTGATTCTTACTATATACCTGTGGCCTTTTCAGATTGCTTGAGGCATCCCAGTGCACTACCACTTGCAGCAGCACAGATCAATTGAAGCTGAACCGCAGGTCTGGAGGTCAGCATGGTGGGAAAGCTTCACTGCTGCGAGGCAGCAGTGCAGCCAGTGTGGACAGATCGCCATTATCACAGACGAATGGTGGATCATATGATTTTCTGGCAAACTTTTAGACCTCCTAAGTGGGTAATTTGACTGGTGTTGTTTTTGTTTGTTGGTGGCATTCATCAGGTGTTAAATATCGTAGCTGGGATCTGTAAACATGATCATCAATGATCCTGGCAAGTATACCACATTTGGCGTAAATGCAATTATTCATCGTTTGTATCCCTATTCTTCACCATTAGATTTATTCATTGTTGTAATCGTGCATTGCAATGATGATCAGCACTCATCATTGCTAGCGGGAGATCCATGATAGATACCCGATATCTGACGGCATAAATGACAAGCAATTTGATGCGTTGTTTTATCTTTGAAACGAAACTGATGGTGGTTTGTAACTGCAGATCCCCTATGCTTATCAGTATGTACCAGGATCCATTGTAGCTCTTATGACTGCTCCTTATCAATATCATCATCACTGGTACGATCATGACTAGGATAATCATCACGTATATTATCATAAGTATATGATCACCAGTAACCATTGTTCACCATCAGTTAACCATCATCGATAACCATTGATTAAGCATTAATACACATTGTTGCCCATCATCAACCATCATCAACCATCAACCATCATCAACCATCATCAACCATCATCAAACCATCATTGACCATCGTGAAGCCTTATCAATCATGGCTAATCACTGTATAACTGAACATGACCCAAAAATCAACCCTGATTGAAAATGGTTAATCACTATAGAACTAAACATGATTAGCCATCATCAATCATCATCAATCATCATCAATCATCATCAACCATCATTAACCATCATTAAGCATCAGCCATCACCACCCATCACCCGGGACCTCAGTTTCGAGCGTGGTCGAGGCGCTGTGCCCGTAGCTCCGCGGAAGGACCTGCCTCGGGCGTCTCTTGGGGGCGTCGCTTGCCACGCGTCGTGGATCCTGCAGGACAGGGTCAGGGCCGCGGCTGTTGAGATCAACACTGGTTTTCTGCAACGAATCATGACCTATTATTAACCACTAACATCATCAGCAACACTGTTCGTGGTTAATAGGAGCCAGAGTAGTGGTTAAGAGGTTGATAATCATTGTTGGTTAATAATCATCGTTGATAGGTTGATAATCATGGCTAATAGCGGATAGTAACCAACAACAATGGTTAAACAGCTACTGGTTGGTGGTTTCAAAATATAATTGTTAACAAATGGTTGGTTGGTTGACTAATATTTTTCATAGGGGTGCTTCAACCACCAACCAGAACAGGTAGACCCTGTACCATGCAGATGGCTCATAGACACGGCACTAGCAGTAGCTATCTCCCAGTCAAACTCTCAATCGCACCGATCTCCGTTTCTTTGTAGCCATGTTTGCTGCGGTCTCATTGCTGCTCTTGGTGGCCTTGGAAGGAACCACTACTACCGGCAATGAACTCCAAGACTCAGATCTGGGTTGCTTGCTGCAGAAGAAAGCCGTCCCGCTTTCGGATACAACATATGCACCTGGACCAGATCCGAATCCAATTTCGGATACAACATTTAGGCCTACAGGAATTCCCGATTCAACATTTAGGCCTACAGGAATTCCCGATTCAACATTTAGGCCTACAGGAATTCCCGATTCAACATTTAGGCCTACAGGAATTCC
>VSDK01022083.1:257656-438431 GCA_009767595.1 Symbiodinium kawagutii | reverse complement strand
GCCCGGGAGCGGGGGCTGGCAGTTAGTTGCGAACGGTTACCGGAAGATGGGGAACGGTGTGTAGGTGCGCGAGGGGGGTGGGAGAGGTGGCGGCGAGCGACCACGAGCAGGGGCTCGCAATTAGTTGCGAACGGTTAGCGGAAGATATGGGGAACGGTGTGAGGTGCGCAAGGGGGCGGGAGAGGTTGGCGGCGGTCGGTGAGCGACCTGCTACTTTGAGGTTGGTATCTAGGTGGGGCTGCAGTAGGTGGTACATTGGGCTCGGATTGGAACCTCAAACGTGCTCAGTCTAGCGCGCGGTGCTTGATGCACGCGTCACGCTGGGCGTATTTGAGCTTATGTTGGGCTCAAAGTGGGGTGAAGATGGCAGGAGGATCGTCCTTACAGGCCCTAAACAGTCCCTAGGCAGTACCTCGTGCCAATGGAAAAAAGGTCCGCGCGAGCAGGGAGATTTGAAAGGGATTGAGAAGGAGGTTGCTGCTGATATGTTTCATGTTCGTTAGTGATGATTGATCGGTATTTCTGGTATTACTTTCTACCGTTTTGCTTCTGGGTTCTCCCGCCCCACCTTGTTTTTTGAAAAAATAGGTTCAACTTTTTTCTGACTGAGTTTCACAACCGAGGGAGCCGGGCTTCAACCGCTTCGGAGAGAAGGAACCTCCGTGGCGAGACGTCTACGTGATCGCCTTGTGGACCAAAGATGGGCAGGTGACGAACGTGGTCCAGGCCTCAGACGCTGCGATCCGATTGATGCGCCAACGTTTGGAGGTGAAACATGAGACCTTGGGTGCGCAACACCGAGAAACGCTCCGATCCATGAGCAAGTTGGCCGAGACGCTGCTGGCCCGTGGCCAGTGGGAAGAGGCCGAGAGCATGAACAGAGAGGTGGTGAAATGCAGAAAGGAGATGTTGGGCGCGCAACACCCAGAAACGTTCAAGTCCATGAGCAACTTGGCCGAGACGCTGTGGGCCGGTGGCCAATTGGAAGAGGCCGAGAGCATAAACAGAGAAGTCTTGAAAGGCAGGAAGGGGACCTTGGGTGCACAACACCCAGAAACGCTCCAGCCCATGAACAATTTGGCGGTGTTGTTGGATGTTCGTGGGCATTTGGAGGAATCAGAGAGCTTGCACAGAGAAGTCTTGAGAGGCAGGAAGGAGACCTTGGGTGCTCAACACCCAGAAACGCTCCAGTCCATGAGCAATTTGGCTGCAATGTTGGATGCCCGTGGGCATTTGGAAGAGGCCGAGAGCATGATCAGAGAAGTCTTGAAAAGTCAGAAGGAGACCTTGGGTGCGCAACACCCAGAAACGCTCCAGTCCATGAGCAATTTGGCCGTGATGTTGGGTAACCGTGGTCATCAGTTGGAAGAAGCAGAGAGCTTGCACAGAGAAGTCTTGAAAAGTCAGAAGGAGACCTTGGGTGCGCAACACCCAGAAACGCTCGAGTCCATGAGCAATTTGGCTGTGATGTTGGGTAACCGTGGTCACTTGGAAGAGGCCGAGGGCATGCTCAGAGAAATCTTGAGAGGCAGGAAGGAGACCTTGGGTGCGCAACACCCACAAACGCTCCAGTCCATGAGCAATTTGGCTGTGATATTGGATGACCGTGGTCACTTGGAAGAGGCCGAGAGCATGAACAAAGAAGTCTTGAAAGGCAGGACGGAGACCTTGGGTGCCCAACACCCACAAACGTTCCATTCCATGAACAACTTCGCTGTGATGTTGGGTGCCCGTGGGCATTTGGAAGAGGCCGAGAGCATGCACAGAGAAGTCTTGAAAAGTCAGAAGGAGACCTTGGGTGCGCAACACCCACAAACGCTCAAGTCCATGAGCAATTTGGCTACGATGTTGTACGACCGTGGTCAGCTGGAAGAAGCAGAGAGCATGTTCAGAGAGGTCTTGAAAGGCAGGTGTCAGACCTTGGGCACGCAACACCCAGACACGCTCCAGTCCATGAGCGAGCTGGCCGTCGTGCTTCGTGAGCTGGACCGATTCAGCGAGGCAGAGGGCTTGCTCCATGAAGCCTATATTGGCAGAACAGAGGCCTTGATAGCTCGGGAAAACAGCTTGGGTGCTCAGCATCCAGAGACGCTCCGCTCCATGGAGTACCTTGCCTTTGTGCTGCTCCAACTTGGCCAATTTAGCGACGCAGAGGACTTGCTGTGGGAAGCTTCAGATGGATTTAGAGATGTACTGGGCGGCACCCATCCTGACACAGTGAACTCCATCCAACTTCTCGCCAAGGTGCTGCGGATGCAGGGCAAGCACTCCGAGGCCAACGAGCTGGACCCGGATGAGAACTCCGACGAGAGCTTTCTGCGCCGTTGGTTCCTGATCGCAGAAACAGCAGGGAGCTTCAGCATTGCGTCAAGCAGAGCAGAGACCTTTGAGAGAGCGCAAAGAAGCGTCAACTCGATCCAAGCACTCGCCATTGCCCCATCTGAGAGCTCCAGTCCCCAGCCGAGGACTTGTTGTTTGAGAAGAATCTGTCTGCGACTTTTTGGAGCTGAAAGCTCCAGTTACCGTGCGCAGCTGTTGTGAGTCTGTGATGCCTCCAATCCTCGAAAAGAGCGCCAGATGAACCTAAGTTCAATGCCTTGAATGAAAAAGGTGCATCTTGAGTTGAGCACCTGGTTCGGTGTCCTGTTGCCAGTATATATTGCATTTTTCCACAAATTTGGATTTTGAAGCCATGGAAACATCTAGAAACCTTGATGTTAACAGCAGTGTTGAATTTGTTTCCTTCCATGCGCTGGAAAGGAAGTCCTCTACGACTCCATGATTGAACAGTGGCCCACGACATGAATGGCATCGCAGCCCTTGAGCTGCAAAAGTCTCCGGCACGTGGGTTGGTTTCACGGATTCTTCTTACTTACTCCTGATGCCGTTGAATAAGGATGAATAAGAAGTTGCTGCCCATGTTTTCCAAAGTACGTGGACCTTTTGAAATATCTGTGATTTTTACTATTTCAACATGATATATTTAGTTGGCATATGTTGGCATCGTTTCAGCACATTTTCAATGTTTTGCCCATTCTTAAGTAGCGGGTCTCATTGTGGGGGTATCACGATTGTTTCAATTTGCTGAAGGATTTGCATGTGTTTTTCTATCATCATTCAGTCAGTCATCATTTATGCGGTGACGAGGGAATTAAAAGATCTATGAGAAATGTGCCTCTCCGGTGGGTTATTTTGTTACTGCAATTGTAACCAACAATTTCGGACATTTCTGTCAGAGTCTCAAGAACCCTTTATGGTGGAAAGTGCTGAATATGTGGGAAGACCAGTGACCAGACCACGACTTGGACATTGCTTTGGTCCTCTGCCATCCAGCTCAGGAACTCTGAGGCCCCTGCGAGGCCACTTGGCAATTCAGGTTCTGGAAGGAAATTGTGAGGGGCAGCTGTGGGCGCAGTTCACCAAGGCTGCGGATCTTTGGGGTCGCTGTTCTGTTTCGTAAATGGGATCAATACCGAGCACCTTGCTACTTCTCGACTCAGTGAACTCAGTGAACACAGACCTGGAGAAGGATCTTTGGTTGGTGGTTTTGAATAGGTTGCTTAGTAAAAAAACATGAAACAACGATCATCATCAATAAACAACATAGCAAACAACAAGTACCAACAATGAGCAACAATTAAAAAGCAACAGTCGGTGGGACATGCAGTATCAACAATTGCCATGAACAACAGCTGGAGTGGCTGGTGTTTCGTTTTCGAAGCTCCCTGGGAACCAACTTATGGAATGATTTGTCAGCCCATGAGTGCGGGTTCAACACCAACAAGTAGCAACTGCCAAGACAAGACTGTGGAACTGGAGATGTTTCTCTAAGGCCCTCGTTACCTACCCTTGTATACTAGTTTCAATCCCGTCAATCCGGTTCAATCCTCATGATTTACACTTGATGGCTCATCGTTAGTAATTGCAGCATGTGGGGAAACACAATTCTAATCACCAGTAAGTTTGTTGATCCAGGCGAACAGGGCCGGAAACGTGATACTCCATTTGTATATTGAGCTCAGACCAGAATACCCCGTCCACCATAGTACTGTATATAACTGGAATCGGTTAATCCATTCATTCCCACGTGTGTCTCCGCCAACATCACCATTGGCCTGCTGTAAATCTCATACCCGTTTTGATTCACAAGTTCTTGAAGCATCAATCGCAGCACTTGATATTGGTTTGCAATTACGATAGTTAATGGTTATTCGTTTGCGCCAAGTAGTCAGCATCGATTCACAAGTTCTTGAAGCATCGGGGTTTGTTCAGCAACGCGTGGGAGGGACCTTCCGGATGCTCGATTTTCGCGTTCTGAGGATTTCTGCTGGCAGACCAGGGCAAACACGCTCCTAAAATCAGGGCCCAAAAAACCCTGTTGCAAGCGGCAGGTGTAGCCGGCCATGGTGCTTACCACTGGTCGCCACAACGCAGTTGTTATTGGAGGTAAATCTCCCAATTCTTTGCATCTTGGAAAGGCAACGACCACGTTGGACGACTACGATGGGGGCGGTGTTTCGTGGTGCCAAGTCCCCTGGTTGTTCATCATTCGAAGGTGTGCTACCCGCAGCCTCAATGCTAGTGTTTTCTTTGCTATTGATGGAACTGATTTCAGCATTGTGCCGGTACGTATCCAGTTGCACTACTTTACCCCAGATATAGATTTGATGAAATCATGTTGATGGTCTGTTGATGGATATACCGAGTTATACCATTATTATTGTTCAACCGAGGATAATTGCTGGTTCTTCAAAATTGCTGATGAGTTTGGACATTGCTGTGCTCACCTGCAACTCATGTTGAGATGGCCATCTCATGTCCCAGCAGTTGAAGCTACTCCTAGTTGTGGTGATGGCCACGGAGCCAGGTTCGACCTTCCGAAATTCCCCACATGGTTCTTCATGGTTTACCATGGTTTATAAAGCTTAATACTGTTTGATAATAGATAACGTTTGTTGATGATTGGTAATGATGATCATGGCACACATGGCCACATTTGATTATTGGTCAGATGATAGCTCATGATTTTTCTTGATGAGGGGTAAGCACTGATGTATCAACAATGCCTATGAACACCCTCATTCCTTACCCCTCAACGGTTGTCATGGCCTCCAGGATGTGCCTGGGGCGGCTTCGCTGGTGAGAGCTGGTGGACCCAGGGGTGCTGCTAGCGGGTCAACAACCAACAACCACATGGGGTGAAATGAACAGCTGGTGCCGGTTGGTTGCTGGTTGCTTGTTGCTGGTTGCTTGTTGCTGGTTGCTGTTGGTTGCTGTTGGTTGCTGTTGGTTGCTTTTGGTTGCTGTTGATTTTTGTTGGTTGTTGTTGTTGTTGTTGTTGTTGTTGTTGTTGTTGTTGTTGTTGTTACTACGTGTTCCTATTCACCGGTATAGACCATTGTTTCGCATGATCAACCACTCGCAACCTTTTCGCCAGTGGTTATTCAGTTGTTGCTTGCTCACCCACCAGTTGTTTGAGTAGCTGGGATACTCACAGGCTGGGATGAGCGTCCAAGATTGCTGGGTTTTGCGCATCATACTTGCTTAATCCAACATAGCAGCTGAATACCCTTGGGCTGCATGGTCCCATGGGTCCCGTGCGAAGAAATTGCAACTTTGGATTATAATCTTTGCGATTGTAGATTCTTTGGAATATTTTGGACTACAATTGCCTGGCAGTTTTGAGGTATACCATTATGAATCTCTGCGAACCATTGTGCCTATCCCTGTCACACTGCAGCATTATCAACTAGTAGTGCCCAGAATTTGTCAAGGTGATTTGCCATTACTTACCCTTGTTAACCCCATGACCATATTGATTTACCATCAGTAAACACTCAGTAACCATCAAATACCATTGCTTGGCAATCCATATTTCTGACAGGTGTCACACCCCTGTCATATTGCAAACTGCCAAAGGTTCCGAAATAACTACCCAAGGACAGTTTGTTATATTCATATGTAAGGTACAGATGACCAATAGCTGTGGCATGACTACAATGATGTGTAATTAGTCATCAACCGTTTAGAATGTCAGGGCTTATGACATTGATTCCAGAATGTCTAGGGTTATCAATTTATGATGGACAGTCCGATGGTTGGAAATGGTACGCTTTGAATGTTGTGAGTTTTATAGAAGTTCATTATATCAAGAAGCGAACCAACAGTTTTAGCACCCATTGGTTGTTTGGCTATTTAACTAGTAGGACATCGATCGATGATGAATGACAATACCTTGTCTGGGTTGACTGCTGGGAACAACAATGAGCCAACGCCGAGAAGGAATGGTTGATGATTTACTCGTCCAGAATTAGTGATACTTCATGATGAAAAAGAATGTTCAATTGACCATGCATTGCTAATTAACCATGATTTACAGTAAGAATGCTCAATTAAACATTGTTTTTTAGCAACAATGATTACTGGCAATGCAGAGAGCAATGAATGAAGCTTTGGTTCCCAAAGATGGGATAGAAGACACTGATCCACTGCTCAGGTTCATGAGCTGGTTGCAGTGAAGCTGGGTCAGTGTAATTAACCCAGGTTAAAGGATAATTAGATTGATAGGATATGATGGATATGATAGGATAGCTGTTTACCTGTCAGTGTAATTAAGCTGGGTCGAATTGTTTAATTCTCCATGTTAACTGATAGGATCATCCAATTAGATATGATTATCCCTTTGCCAGTTAATCCTACCAGTGATTTTGATTCTCCAATAATTACATAAACTGGTATGATGATCCAAAAAATATGCTATGGACTATTGTTTCTGTAATCCAGTATCCAACAACTGGTAGGATTATTCAAGTATGTGCAAGTTTATAGATTATCCAATTCATTATGTACGAGTTCCAACCGCGATGGATCCGCCAATAAGATTTAGCATGCAATATACATAAACAACTCCTATCAACCACGGTTGACAATACAATACATCCCCATCATCCATTACTCCAACCCCAATACTGTACAGCAAGATATGTGGCAAGATTTAGGCATTCACACACCATATGATAGATGGTTGATCCTTACTATCAGAAGTACACACACACATATATATATATATATACATATATATATATATATTTATATATAGACCCCTACGGAGGAATATGTTGGAAACACATTTCATTAAACCAAACAATACCTTGATACTGGTCGTGAAAAAAACTGTCGAGGAATACCTTGGTACTTACACTCCAGCTCATCGGCTGGTTGCACCATCACCCTTGGTCAGTAGTCCAGGTGGATTCCCCAACGAGCTCTTAGGGGTCTGGGAACGCCACTGAGCCTTGCTACCCAGGTGGGCCCTGACCATGGCATCCTGGTGAGCTCAGGAGGCCCACATGAAGCCGTCCTTTGATGTGCAAAAACCCGTGGTGTGGGTGGCTTGTTAGGGGTTGATTAATGGGTGGCTGATGGTGTTGATCATATTTAAGCCTGTAGTGGTTCATTGAATTATTTTGATTGTTCACGCTTAACCCATGGTGTGTTCGCGTCAATTGCTCACTCATGGCATTTTGATTGCTTGTTGGTAACGAAAATGGTAGTGCCACTTACTATCTCACTAACGGTAGTACCTACCAAGGCCGTTGCTGTTGTCAATCATCGAGTCTCCTCAGGGATCCTCAACAGCTCAAGAAGTTGGTTGAGCTGGCTGATACGTAGGATAGGTGTTGCCAATAAACATTGCTGTTGCAAGCCCTATGTCATTGATATGGTCGCTGAACACGCGTGTGAGCTGGTTCTTTGGCCTAAGCTGGTTCATGAGCTGTTTGGTACACATTAGTAGCTGCCATTTGTGACTACACTTGCGGACTGCTGTTTGTTGCTGACTTTGAGTTGGATTGATTAATTATCGATCATGATTGATCATCCCATGTTTCTGCTAATGAAACTCTTAGGTAGCCCTCACAAATTGAATTCTTGGTTATTCACCGATTGACGATCCCATGGAATCAACTGGCAAGCAATGAATATGCCGCTCTCCTGCTCTTGATTATTATGGGATATTATCAATCCTTAATTGTTTGCGTCCAACAGTCATGATTTATTTTCCATGGCATTTATCACTTATTGATGGTCATTCACAACCTACAACTACTGAGTATAAATTGACTCATGATATTCCCTAATATTCCCCTATAATTAATTTTTAAATCTTCAAATGGTAAATCACATCAATTGTTAGTGATTGGGATTATAGGAGACAATCCATTGTCAACAATGACGCACTGTCAATGATATACTAATAGGGGATCATGTTATAATATCAATTGCCATGATTAATGGTGAATGATATCCTCTGTTGTTATTTAAATGTGAGTGACAGGCTGTTGGTAAGGCGGGTGAAGTATGACCAGTTGACAGTTACAATCGAAGCTCTCGAGTTGTAAGTAGCTTTAGAAGCCATTTACAACAACCTGACGGTCATGCTTATCTAAGTTTATAGACTGACCAGCTATGTCAGTCAACTCGGCTTTAGACTAAATGTTAACTATGGCTATAACCTTGATTCTAGTCAATCTATCGCTATCGGCCAGCTATCACCACCCCTCACATTATAAGCTAAGTCAACTACCTCATTCATCTGTTATCGTAGACATAACTTCGGGTTATCTAGTTGACTGTTGATGAGTGAGTTATATCTGCCATAACTGGTACTTGCCCCAGAATCATAAGCGAAAAGTTCCCTGCAATTCCTGGAATGCCTCGATCTCTTGCAATTATTGGGCCTTGGGCTCAACCCGGGGTGGATTTTGCTATGGCTATGGCTCTGTTGTGCCTTGGACATGGTCATTCTTAAGCCTTTCCTGTGCTTCAAACAGTGCGATTTTAATCGTTTACCAAGCGCATCTTCGTAGTGTTTTATTGCCAAATAGGTGAACATGATTGCACAGTGCTGATAAACAACTATGAAACATGGTAAACAATCATTAATTGTCCATAATTCTTATGTTACCAACATGTGTTTACAACCGCTATAGGATTAGAAAAGTAAAGGCATCATCCACAGTGTTGTTATCAAGCGGACAACAAGACATGGTTCAATACATCGTATCCACTTGTCTTGATAGTAGATCGAGCAGTCCGCAACCCCCTCTTCTCGTTGATGGTAAATCACCAGCTATGGGAAAACCAATTGTGGTTTATGAACTGCTGGATGTTAATTTGTTAACTACTATCTGTAACCCATGTTTCGTAGTCAACAAATACCACAAATAGTTTGTCAAATACCACTAGTAATAGTAGTTATCCACTATTTGACAACATTACCACATTTGTTTATGTCTACCACGCTTCACCAATATTTAAGCAGCCATAAGCCGCCGTGTGACCGGTGCAGGTCTGACAGCGGTGCGTTCCGATGTGCTGCCAAAGCAGTTGGGATCACCGGATCAGGGGCGAGGGGTGGGGGGTAGTGATGCTGAGGTGGTGCTCAGTGACCTATGACCAGCACTATGGGACTATGGTGAGGTGATGCTCAAGAAAAGATTTCCAGCACCATGGGACTATGACCAGTAAGATGAGGCCGCAAAAAGAACCTGACTTGAATCAAGAGCCAACTGTAGTGGGAAAACCATGGAGAAGCGAGAATAAATGATGCCTAAATAATGCTAGTTGGTGATCATTCACAACAACATTGCTTACCGATCAACGATGGTTCAGCGATGGTTGGTGTACCTGGAGTGGTTCTGGTTAGTTTCATCGCAGCCTGTGGGTGCATGCTCTTGGTGGATGCGGCGCCGCCTGCCATCATGGGGTGGGTCGGACTGACGGTTTCCTCAAGGATTTTGTTGCGGAAATGTTGACACCGGACATGAGCAACGGCTCAAGAGTTGGGTGCCAAAGAGAGCACACCATTCTTCACGAAGGAACGATCCCATTTGGGAGTTGGAGAATTGCAAGCCATGCGAATTTGTTGCTGATATCCAGACAATTTTTTGGTGACATGCCTTTTTTTGTGAGATCCCCAGCTAGGGTCTGGATAATCAGTTTGCCATCAGTTGGTTCTTCAAATCACTGAAGCCTTGCAACCCAGACTACGTAGGCTCATGACTAGGATATTATATGTACAATGTTGCAAATTAATCACTTTGTTCGTATTTGCATGAACCTACCTGTTTCAGCCGGAGATTTTGTCCGTTGACAGTATGAGTGTGGATTCTCATGGACTTCCTGAGGTATGGCAGTGCAATTACATTTCATCAGCAACACCTTTGGATTAGGACCATATTTTATAGTGAACCCCCGAGAAAACCAACGGAATAAATGGATGATTTTCTAGCTTAGCCAGATGAGCATCTCCCGCTAACAATTCGAAGCGGAAAACCCATGGTTTCCCTGGAAAACTGTTCGTTAAGAGCAGCAGTCTGTCAGTAGAATCAGCCCGACAGGGCGGCAGCGCGTTGCCGATGTCGCTCTTTGCCGCAAGTTTGGACACTCTGAAGAAGCGCACCACGAAACTCCTGGACAACCTCGAGAAATCCAAGGAAGGCAAGGGCGAAGCCTCGCCCAGCAGTGACGTGCCATTCGATCCTCAAGTAGCCAGTGCTGTGGGATGCCCGGAAGGCAGCATCCTGGTCCAATATGAGATGCAAAACGGCGACAAAGATAGGGAGATCACCTTATACTCCATGCCCTTAGGTGGAGCCATGAGTGTCACTGTTGCTATGGTGAGATCAAGCTTTCCTCCACCGGGGCAATACCATTTCAGATTCAAGGCACCAACTTCAGATGGGTCCTTTGGAGGTTGGGTTTGGATCGACTTGGCCTCTGAACAAGATTTCGTGCCCGTCTACAACGGCGGCATTGCAGTGAAGGCGCTGTGTTTGCCGGAGACTTGTGGTACTGCTCAGCCCTCGACTGCCGGGAGCGGTTTCGCATCACCCCCTGCAGTGAAAGGTTCTGGAGCCGACCTAATGGAGTTGGACATGTCTAGCAGGCCTGCGGCTGGCACCACTGCCCCAGCACCCCCAGCTGCCAAGGCTAAACCTTTGGACCGTGCTCAGCTGGTGGCAGAAAGACAAGCAAGGGAAAAGCGAGAGTATGATGAAAAGATGAAGAGGCATGAAGACCAAAAAGCCCAAGAAGAACGCTCCAAGAAAGAAAAACTCGAGCTGAACGATGTCCTGGCCAAAGAGTTGAATGACTGGGCCAAAACCCCAGACGGACAGTCCTACAAAGAGATCAGGACTCTTCTGAGCACCATGCACTCTGTGATGTGGCAAGGAGCAGGTTGGAAGGAGTTGAGCTTGTCGGAGTTGGTGGCCGACAGCAGCATCAAGAAGAACTATCGCAAAGCGATCCTCCTGGCACACCCAGATCGACATCAGTCCGCGAGCTCGGAGCAACAAGTTCGAGCAGATCGGATTTTCAATGCTCTCAACGAGTCCTTCAAGGCCTTTTCCAGTTCCTAAGAAGAGAAATTGCAGAAAGAAAAAAGACTGTCGCCATGAATTTGTCCGAATCTCTTCCTCTTGAATCACTAGCAATACAATTAATAATACTATACACCATCAATCCCATGAACCATCATCAGCCATCTTGCCGGTTGCGGGGCCTTGCGCCTGAGGCCAGCTTTACGTGCTGCGATACAGTCAGCTCAGGCTGGTGCCAGTTGGTTGTCGATGAATAGTGACAAGCTGGTGGATCATGGGAGGATAAGCAGCAGTAAGCAGCAAGATTGGCGCCGGTTGATATTGATCATAAGTTCTGAGTATAACCAGCAACAACCAGCAATGACCAGCAGTAATCAGCAGTAACGAGTTCTAGCAAATTGGTTCAGTTCTTAATCTTGGTAGGATGATATGGGTTTTCGATATTGTAGTTTTAGTCAATGTGCCCATACTATAGGTGGTTTACTCTAAAGTTCATAAGTTGTTCATATTCGCAGATTCCATTCAAATGATATTTAGCACCATCATTGTTATCAATGCAAGTGGTTTATGGTTGGCTTCAGTATCACCTAAGAAAGAAAATGCCTATGAAGAGTAGGGTGCATGATGTTGCCCAGGTCAACGGATAGGGGGTGGGTCAACCACTAGCTGATTATTTTGGTCAATTATTATTATCCAACAGTGAATAAACATTGGTTGATACTAGCCATCAACTAAGTCATGAACCACTGGTTGACGGATAATCACTAACCACAAATGGCAAACGGGATTAGCCATTGTTACTAACCACCACTATTGGTTACCTTGTCAGGCACGAATGGTTCTTAACTAATTTCGTCGACCATTAATAGCAGTTTGTTTGCAAGCATGAAGCACTACTAGCAGGTCTTAGCAGTTATCAATGATGATCAATCAGGAGCCAATTTTACTAATTCATCACGAAAAATGATCAATCATCATGATGATACCAACACATCCAGAGTTTTGTGGATACCATCATTGCCCGGTCTCAACCATCAGAAACTGGCATGACCATCTTTGAATCATCCGTGACCCTCATGAATCATTCTTCATCATTGTTAGGCATTGCTGATGATCAATCAAATTTGCCCATGATCAACCATCCATAGCAGTCATGAATCATTCTCAGCCACTCTTAATTCATAATGGCCACCATTGATCATGATCACCCAACATTACCCAGAAGCAATCTATAAACCTTGTTCTAAAACCTCCATAGTGATACTGCATCGTGTTTAGTCAGCATTGATCATTCTTGATCATTATATCAACCATCATTGATGACCACAATCAACAACACAAAAATAAATCAGACTTTTTCATGCCACAAGTATTTGACCAACAACCAAGATCATTCGCACCACTGTCAACAATCACTCTGAAGCACTACCACTACATCACTCGCAATATAGAACCAATGTTGACGATCAATTATTCGCCATTGCTGGCTACCAGGAAAAACCGTCAACTGATCATAACTTAATTACAAATAATCCATGCAATAAAACTCTACTGACCATTGATTACGAGTTTATAGCAGATTTGTCCACAATCATCAATCAATCAATCAATCGATCGATCAACCAATCAATCAACCGATCAATCAATCAATCAATCAATCAATCAATCAATCAATCAATCAGTCGTTGACAACCGTTGTTAACCACTAGTTCACTCCTATGAAGGATTCACCGTTGATTCATGGCTATCCAGTCAGAATCAACCATTACAACCATGAGTTCGTTTTTACGAACCATCATCAATAGCCATCATGGCCATTCGTGAGTCAACCAACCATTCCCTCTTCATGATACTTAATTATAGGCACTGCAAGGTAACCATTATTAATGGTAATTGATAGTGTCTATTGATTGTGATTTATCTATTTATGTGCTAAGCTTGTTAGTATTGATGATCTTAAAGTTTTTGAACTACTCAGCATGTTTGACCATCAAGAATGATTCAACATGATTAAAAGATATCTCAACTGTTATTGAATCATTATTCATGATTACAGCATTGTAGAACTGTTCATGACAATGATATCTGATGTTAATCTATTAATCAATATCAACAACTGTTAGTATCTATTCTGGATTGATTTAATGTATTTAAAAGATAATAACAGTTATTGATACATGAAATTATCTTGAAATATCTATGAATCCTGTCACAGAATTCTTAATCACAGTTTCATATCTATTAATCACAGGATATTATCTTACGATATCAATCCACAGTCAGCCGCAAATCGATCTTTCAGAACGCTCCACCAGCAACCAGGCGCTCAAGGCCGCGGCTGGCGGCGCGGCTGGCAGCGATGCACAACAGGCGACTGCCGCACCGTGTCGCTTGGCCGTTGCAACACCCTTGAGATGCTTGGTGGGTGGGGGGGGGGTGGGCTGGTTGGTTGGATGGGGATGGTTCATGGGGTGTTTACTTATTTGGTTGGTTGGTTGGTTGGATGGTTTGTGAGGGTGCTTAGACAACCATCAAGTCATCGTGGAGAACCAGCAAGGATAGGATGGAACTAAGTAAAACCGGTCACATCAGTCACTGATTTGGTTGCGTTCGTTAGTTGTGGGTTGGGTTGGGTCGGTTTGGTTGGTCAATGGCCACGAAAATGCACCATATGCCCTGCAATGGTCATCCCACGACTGCCACCCACTTCCTGACTCGAATGATCCACCAAGGAACCGATAACAAGAGAACCACAATTGTGTTGGTTCCGAACGGTCAGCATCTTGCTTCATCAATGACACTTCTCAGCCAACCATGAACCATGAAGAATCAGGAATAGGCAACACTATTCTCAGCATGACGCAAAATAAATCAACCATCAATCATCAATCATCAATCATCAATCAATCATCAATCATCAATCATCCATCAATCGCGATGCATCAACAAACGCAACATGTTGCGCAACCGGTGAACGTGCCAAGGTCCATCTGCTGGTTCCGGTGACCACGCCTGTGGCAGCTGGTGTGGCCGAGTGTTGCCAAGCTCCAAAGCCAGGAGCCGGACTCGATCCACGGTGTATGGCAAGCTGGACCAGGGAAGGATAGTGCTATTGGTCATGACCAGGGCCATGTTCAACAATGATTTGTTATGATTAGTAGTTGATAGTAGGGAAGAATCACCAAGAAAAAGATAGGGGATAGACCAACTGTGTATGATGTGGTTGTTCTGTTCTGCTGGCTATTGTTGTGAGATTGGTGCTCGTGCTCGCCGCCGCCTAATTGGCTGGCAGGTTTACTTTTGCTACTTCTAGTATCTGTGGTGGCTGGACCCATCATATCTCCCCCATACACAGTGGTTTGTGCATTTGTATTGGTGTTGGTTGCTATTCCCTGTCACTCGTAGTAACCCTTTCCCACCACTATTCTACATTATTGTGTGCTATTGTTGTACATTGTCATTATCATATACCATTGCAATTCCATCATTGATGGTAATACACCATTCCTGACCATCATTACGTGTTACTTCTGGCAAATCCATTCCCATCATCTCCACACATATTTGCCATTATCAACCACTGTCAATCATGAGTTGTCAAACCTTGGTATTGGAGCTGCACCCACATAGTCGATCCGGGCGAAGACACCCCAATAAGGGCAAAGCCTAGCTGCGAAAACGGAGGACACAAGGATCTTGCACGAGTGGCATTCAATGCTTGTGCGAGGCTAGGCTTCTCTGGCAGAAATTAGCGAGCTAGAGTTCCAGATGGTTATGATATCACCTGTGGCACGAGTTTTTGGGTCTCGGAGGATCTATGTTGGATACAGCCATTGTATCCCAACCTGTCGAAAACTTTTTCCACACAGCAGTAGTTGGGTTTACCACCTGAGGTGTTGTGAAGTCTGACCCACCTCTCGTAATTCCTGAAATGTGAGCAAAGCTGTCACAATCCTTTCGTCACGATGGTTGCGCAATGCTCCTTCTTTGGATTTGCACCCTTAGTGCTCTCCCAGAGGTTGGAAAAGCAGCAACAAGGGTCCATCTTTCTTCCAGGACGGATCGCAATGACAAATCAGTTCCAAAAAGCACCCTAAGGAAAAACACCAGTGTATGATAGTGTATGGAACTATCATAACTATTTAGTTATGAGCCCAGTTGCGAAACCACGCGGTGGGTGGATTCATCTTTTGGTTAAGGCCTGAAGGTTCAGCCGCTACGCCCAAAAAGAGTGCAGTAAGAGGCTGAACGGTGATTTGAAGCAGTCATCGTTTTTCAAGCCAGATGGAGGCAGACGCAATTGGCGCCTCTCCTCACAAAAATGGTTGTGCAAAATGGTAACTTGGAACACCTCCATTGGGATGACCATATTCTAATTCTTTGATTCAAACAAATTCTTAGTAATGCTTTAGTAGTGATCATTTTAAATAAGTTTCGTTTCAATTCAAATGATACCCTTAAATGACTCACTGACTCGATCAACTAAATGAAACTCATCAACAAAATTCAAATGAAATATCTTATAGAACCTTATATTGATGATGAACTGATTCAGGGATCAAGTCCTACAACTGAGCAGGGCTTCATAGCGGCCCCACGTGGTTTTCGCTGCAGGCGGCAGATGGCCACGTCTACGCTTCCTGCCGCATGAAGTGCCAGGTCGCTGGCACCGCAGCTGGGGTTGGGGGTTCTCAGAAAAGGTGACCCATGGGGACCCCCAAGTTATGGGTGGTTTATTGCTAGAAATGGGTGATTTTTGGATGATTTGGTGGGTCCCCTATGACTTCAGAAACGCCCGGATGATGGTTCTTGAACGTTTTTGAGATGACGATGAATGACCGATGGTAGGACCTTCACCAGCGATTACAAGGCTTGAACGGTAACGAGTGGCTGACACTGAGCATGGAGCACGGCATATGGCTATGGGTCAATATTAACCGACCAATAATGGGGGATAATAACCAACAAAACTATAGGAAAACAAAGGTTAATGATAGGGGAACCAGGGGTAGGGGGTTTTGACCCACTGCCATATGATCATGATAGTCACCCCTTAGTACAATAGCACAACAATATACCATGACGCATTATGACACAAGGGGAACGCAACAATTGCTACTCTAAGCAGCCAAATGATTGGACTTATCGAGGCTAGTCGGCAAGTGGGTCCAGGTTGAACTCGATGCTGGTACTGGCCCATCGCATTCAAACTGGTCATGTTCACTTGGATGTGTATCCCCACTTAGCAGTTTTCTCTAACAATGGCTGTATGGGTCAAGAGGGGTGATAACCCACCTTCTCCGGTCACTCATGATAGTTATATATCATATGTTATATCCATCTAGAGGAGCGAACCCGAACTGCGCCTCCGAGTAGGGAAACCGGGAGTTTGAGGCTAATACGATTTGTGGACATATCAAGTGTAGCTCCATGGCTGAAATAGCTGGTTCGATTCTGAGCCATGAGCTGCCATGGGCTACGACCGGGTCGGGTCCAACTGAACCAAGCAGATTTTCACTGCAGTTGGTTGGCAGTTTACTCGCATCGAATCTTATGATACACTTGCGTGCAACCTATTTTCTATGGTGGTATCGCAATTTTATGCAAGAAAAATGGATGGTTGAATTGCCACATGAAAACAGCATGGTTGATGCAGGCGAGCAGCACAAGCAGTACCAGTTCCCCTGCGAGTACTGCGAGTACTACTGCGAGTACTACTGCGAGTACTGTGACTACTGCGAGTAAGGCCTGACGTAGACTGGGTCATGGGAGGCCACTTGGGGGTTTGTGTTCCTACATGTTCCTACAGATTGATGCTCTCCAGGGCCTGCTAACTTAGGTCCTAGGCTGCAAGGAACGTAAGTACCAGGCAACTTGTTTATGTATAAAAACATAGTGAAATGTCCTGTTAAAAGCCAACAAGTACAGAATAACTACACTTAAGTGGCATATTGACCAACTTGTAGCATTTATTGGTTGGAGATGTTGAATAGGTTGGTAGCTTGGTGATTCCACCTGGGAGGTAACTTCCTTTTTTCCACTTGTAGAAAAGTTGGCTGCACACTCAACTGCTGCAACCAACTGCGAGGGATGCTATGAAACGAACATAGACGATCAACAATTTCCCGAAACCTTCCACCAGCTGTTGATATCCAAATTGGATACTACCAGCATCTATCAGCTGGTAGATTCTACCTATTGATGATCCTCTTCCTTTCAAGACATTTTGCTGACTTTTGATGCTTGACTGATGCACGTGAGGCAACCAAAACATCTGCACCGACTCCGCGAAAACTGCTCTATGTGGCTTGGCCGACATCGGTTTCTGGTTGAACCTCGTTGGCCTTGTTCTTCAACTGGTTTGCCACACTTCTTGTGAGGCAAAGCAGTTGAAAATGAATGGCGAACCACTTCAGAATGACCCAACCAGTTGTTGAGACATCCCCCAACAAACACCACGAGAATGCGAATGTCATGGTTGGGTCAAGAGAATTCGTTCGTGATTTGGGAAGCGAATTGATCACTGCTTTCCTGCTCAACGGGTAGGTTGCTAGTCCCTCACAGGGCTTCAATTATCCAAGCATTGTTTTTACTCGTAAGCTCATGTTGTAAACTCAAATTGTTGATTGGTTGGTGCCCCTGCGATGTGACTAGTTGCAGGACTCATGGATCATGTGCGAGGTATTTCTTGCTAGTATCGTCAAAATGTTCAATGCACCCGTTGATCCCGCTTTATCAATCCTCAGCAAGCAGAGCTTGCAGCTGTAAATAGCTGTTGTAAGTGGTCCTTGATCACAGCACTTGCATCAACCAAGCTGGTTCATGCAGCTTTGATATTTGAACAAAGAGCGATGATGTGGTTCACTTGCGCCAAAATATCTGCCTAAGAGAGATTTTCGATTTCTACCAAGATAAGAAAGTTGTACATCAGTTGTCCATTCTGAGACATCCTTTTCTTGTGGATTGTATTCTTGGTTGTAATCCATGAGTTTCTTTCTCATACTGGAAGGCAATAAGTGACAGAGATGCCGTTGAAAGCGTTTGGATGGTAGCTCCCACAGTCGAAAAGATTCGAAAAGGATTATATACGACCGGCAGATAACCGCTTTTCCTTGTGCGAATCAGAG
Source organism: Symbiodinium kawagutii (assembly GCA_009767595.1). NCBI lineage: Eukaryota > Dinophyceae > Suessiales > Symbiodiniaceae > Symbiodinium > Symbiodinium kawagutii. The sequence goes on along the minus strand of VSDK01022083.1, from coordinate 419,920 downwards.
CATGGGAATGATTCTGTGATGTCAATTAGTTATTGCAAAAATTCCTTCAAACATTGGGATGCTAAAGGACAAGAACCTTGGTAAATGGGTTTGTCAATAAATGATGTTCCCATACAACCCTGCGATTGATGGTTTCCCCATTCTGAATGGACACTTTGGGGGGTACCGGCATTTCTGGACACGCCTGGATATTTTGGCATCGCAATTGTATCGGCCCATGTTGGATGCGAGATCCACGTGAATAATACCAGAGAATTGCTGACATTTTTCGCGAATTGGTGGTTTATGGAGCGGACATCCCAGAGTGTATACTGGTAAACCAGCAGTGGCCCGGCAAGAAGATAGAATAATGCAGATCACTGATTGAACCAGCATTGATTACACCATCCGTTGATTAGTTATCACCATTATCAACCAATATCGACCGTCATTAACCACAGGTATCTACCATTAAGTAAACATTGTTTAGCCGTGGACAAAACAATAATGAACAATTAATGAAACATACTTATCATTCATCAACCATTCACATCCATACTGATCAAACACCACCACTGTTAAGACACACGACGTTCAGTAATTATAATCATCATGGGCAATCAAGAAGTATGTTTGGTCGGCTATTACAACCATCGCTAACTATGGTAACCACCAGTGATAGTCACCATCAATAGTTATTGATAGCCATATATGTATTTGGCATCAGTCATCGCTGGCTATTCAAACTTTCAATCAAATGTCATCAACCATCGCGAATCATAACCATACACAACCCTTATTCAGGACAAAATCCTAACCACCATCAACCATCAACTAGCCACTTTCAAGCATTGACTAACCATCATTCTACCTCATTATCAACCACTGGACCATTAACCATTTTGAACCATTGTGAAACGTCATCAACCATTCATGCACCATTAATGCATCATCAATGCATCATCAATGCACCATTAATGCATCATCAATGCACCATTAATGCACCATCAATCAATGATTGATTAACCATAGATTAAGCATTCATTGGGCATCGTTGAATATCATCCACCATCAGCCGTCCCCTGTCGCGGATCGCAGATCGCTCCCAACAGCTCAGGACACCCGGATCTTCGTGGATTTCCTGACGCAGGCGCAGCACTGGTGGCGCTTCAAACTTAAAACTGCGGAGGATTGGCCGATTCATGCGGCTTAGTCGTGGTTGATGATGGTGCATGATGATTAATGATTAAATCATTGTAATTTGTAATGGTTATCATTCGTGGCGCATGGAATGGCGAACAAAGTTCCATCATTATATAGGAGTGTGCTATTTAATGGATGATTGAAGATGGCTAATTCTATGGGGATCAGCAATAATATGCATATAGGTCCTGGGGTGTCAGGTGTTTCTACTCCCCTCGGCCCATGATATGATCCCCATCGATCCCCCGCAGGGCACCATATTCATACACGCAACACAAGGAAAAAACCTACAGAGAAATTTAGATAGTTATGAATGAATAAACTTCTGGTAAATTGCAGTCCGCTAAGTGAAAAATGAGCCATTCAAGTACGGTGGAAGAACCTGCAGACATGAGCAAAACAGCAGCGAACTTGGTAAGCACCGTGAGCTGCGCCGGTTCAGTGATTTGTGAACTTTAGCTGAAGACAGCTACTGTATGACGCAACATCACTCGACCGGTGGATTTGAAGATGAACATCCCCAAGCTTTCGTCGTTTTTGTTGCACATGACTGGCATGGTTTTGAGTCATTGCGCACCACCCAATTTTTTGTGGTTCACCAGCCGAGAGTTTGACTGATGATATGACCATGCTAGGGATGCGATCAAGTCTAACCAAGCAGCCAGCGGCACTATTTATGGCTATATTTCTTAAGTTTTTGTATTCTTTCTCATGACTATCCTTTTTCAGTCGTTCTTGATCATTGTTTGCTGAAATATGAGTAGCGACTGTAATCCATCATTGGCCATGAGCCACCTTGACTGACCAATGCGGTTATTGGCATAGCTCTCTCTTTGCCATTCTTCGTCAATATTCACCATGGTTAACTTCTATAAGCCGCCATTGACCATCATAAACCATTACTAAGAATTAGTCTCAGCCATCCTTGACCACTAATATTAACCATGATGAACCCTTGCGAACCGGTATGAACCACCATTTTTAATCATTGTTAAGCTAAATCGCATTCAATCACTACAATGAAAAATCATTGACCACTGTTTATTACCATTTGCCAATATAGGTCGCCAGGTTTGGACAGAATTAACAAGTGTTAGTGATTCAGACAATGATTTATATGGTGGTTTCTCAAAATTTGGTACCTTCGAAATCATTCAACAGCAATCATTTATGGTTGTAAACCACCCATTTTTTGGGTTCCCGATTTTGAGAAACACCCTTAGAGTTGACAATTGTGATCGATTCTTCGCAAGGTGGAGGTGTTCTTTGTGGCTTTGGAGTTGGTCAAACGACTCAACCAGTGACCCTGCGGCAGCTGCGCTTGTGATTGCCAGAACAGAGCAAGGTCATTCAAGGTGTAGGAACCATTGGAAATGACGTGTTACTAGGGCTTTATATCGCAAATATACCAATGATATTTGGGGAAACGTGCTGGAATGCTATGTGTTTCGCTATGCCGGGGATCTACTATACCCATGACGACAGAACTACGCATTAGTAACCATCAACGAGCGGCATTAATTATTATTAGCCATTTGTTACCGTGGCCTATTAACAATGGTTACCAGCAGGTTTGGCTTTTTGCTGAGTGATCCTGAGAAGCACAAAGAGTCAGGTGGTTGTCACCGTACTGCCAGCACTAATTGATTATTGAAATCAAAAAACTACATCTCCTCGCTGAAGATGGTCTTCGCAGCAAGTTGGGAGATATTGCAGACAACCTCCGCTATTGACCATTGATAACCATCAATAGCCATCAATAACCAACAATAACCATCAATAACCATGAACATACCAATCTTTGGGATGCATACAAATTGCCGTAGCCCAAAGAATATCTAGTATGGGGGCCCTTATTGTAGGGGGGTACGCTGGAAAACCATCCAAAGAATTGGGTCCTTCCAAGCAAAGTCACGCACAGTCATGCATACAACTGTATAGATATGTTCGAAGGCAAAGTGTGAAGAACGTGAAGTTGCATCATAACCGAAAATGTATACAGTATATCTCTATGATATTATGGTCCATACAAAAGTAGTATACAGTATACAGACTGTGTCCAATTTATTATAGCCAAAGGAAATTGGAATACCAAAATCAACCAAGTATGATCCACCAGTCTATCCACAACATTTTCAATGCTCAGATGGTGGTACCATCAAACTGTAATTCCAATAGGGAACCAGGAGATCTGAAGGCAATGCCACATGTGTATAGATACATGCATTGTTTTGGCAGATGCATATACAACACATAGCAAAAGTGCGTTGGTTGATCGTGTAAAGACGCCGTGTAGTGGGTTGTAACCACACAAATCCACCTCCAAATTGGATACTTGTGAACAGCTGCGGGGTTGTGTACACTGGACAGCAAAGTTTCCAGATGTTTCTTGCGATTTTGCCTGCTTTGCAAACTTCATCACAGCTTTTACTTGTTGAATTCTATCACCTTTGCTGTCCAAATATTGATCACCTAAACTTTGAACGACCGGGATTGCATTGTTGTGTCTAAATGATTAGAAAAAACATGTCCTGGTTTTGTATGAACACTATACACAAATATTTGCACATTGTAAACATCTACACATTATGTATATAAACAATAAAGTTCTGCGCAAACAATGCATATCTAGATGTTTCCCCCATGGAAGATAGACCCAGATCGCCGAGTGGCTTAGGTTGGTGAAGGACAGTTGCGGCGCTGGAGGTCTGCGGCAGGGATGGAACGGTGGTGGAAGTCATGGTAACTTGTCGGGGGAAAGGTTCAGCCACCTACCATGGCTTTATCGCCAGTGAGCATCACTGGGCTACTATCACCTATAGTTATGTAATGTTTTTTTGAATGAAAACCATGGTTCAGCCACCGACCTTTTATTCACAATCACCAGCTATCAGCCTCATATTCACCCAGCTTGGAAGCTTCTTTACCATGGCGATATCCCAGTTTGCAAGAAAGCCTTTGCCCTGCTCTTCCGGCTTTTAGCTAGGTGAACTCTACACAACTCTACTAGATTTAAGCTCGCTTGGGGCATTGATCGACCATTTACAAACAATCAAGCATATACCAACTTAGCATATCATCAACATTCATCAACATTCATCAACCATCATTGACCATGACTCAAACAACCATGAACAGGCACAAACAAACATAAACCAGAGCATAAACAACCATACACCAATCCATGAACCAAAGCATGAAGCATCCATCATGAACAATCCATCATGAACAACCACAAACAAGCACAAACCAGACCATGAAGCATTCATCATCCAGGCGAAGACCTCGACTGTCGACCTTGGGCCTTGGTGGTGCCGTTTCTTGGTGGCGCAACGTGTCCGTGGGACGTGGCGCTTGCGGGGTGGAGCGCAAGGTGATGATGGCGCGCAAGGTTATCCTCATATGGGACACGCACGGGGGTAGGAAGCAAGTAGAGGCAGTGACCTCAGACCCGCTGGTGGTTTATGCTTGTTCATGGTGGTTTATGGTGGTTCATGTTTGTCGATGAAGCAAGCAACCAGTTTCTGCTTATGCTGATGATGCATTGAAATCTCTTTTTCCATGCAGAATTGGTAGCTCAAACTGAGATCTGACAAAGAAAATGCAGTGCTTCATTGCTCTACTACCTGGCTGGGGATGCTGCAGCCCATTCGGGATGGTGCAGAGATGGTTCTTGGTACCTCCTTTCATGGTTGTTGTTGGCGACATTCTCATTGGAACAACCAAAAATCCGCATTTTCACCAACCAGTCTCTACCGTTGAATACATTGCAGACCGCAACGTTTTGATCTATGGAATGACTGCGCACTTTTACGACACGCAGGGCATCCTGAAGAATCACGGTTGATCACGCGATTTGTAGCAAGCTATGACAATGTTTGCGCTTCGGTCACGCCACGTGATCCTGTCATTTGATGTAAATCTATTAGGTTCTATCAGATACTTGTATGATAATGGCAACTTGAGCGGATCATAGATGTTGGTACTAGAGCATTGAGGATCAGCACCTATTTGTTGGAACGTTCATGTAACGTTTTCCTGGCTTCGTTGCTTTTCCTTTGCAATGATCAGATCTGTGGTTATATTTTCAGCTTGTAGGAGATGGCCGTCAGTCCATCTCCACATTGGTTTGTAGCATCCAATTCGTCGATGTACATTGCAGCGGCTCCGGTGACGTGAAGCCATGGTTTTAGGATTTCATTCACTCATCTTACAAACTTAAACCCTAGACCTTGGTGAGCGATCCCAGTAACCAAGTGCTGCAGTAATCCAGGTTAGTCCTTGCTCCACCTACTTCCATGTATGACTGCGGCTGACCATGGCTTATCCAGGTCTCTGATCATGATTCATACCGCCAGACACCGCTGGTGTGCGTTTTTGTTTTTGCAACGACATGCAATGACTATATTAAGGCAGTGAAGAGCCATCATGCCATCATCATGCTCCCTGGTTTTATGCTTACAAAAGCTGTTCTGACGACTGCATCTGACACCTCATAGGGCTTTTGCTATCTTAGATATCCGTGAACATTGCTGATCACTGGCTGCATGTTGGCACAACGAACCATGCATCGTTGTTGATGTTGTCAAGTGCCCCTTTCGTTGCTGATCACCGATACAGTCTTACTGGCCTGATGTTTCATGATAATCGACCTGTTGCTCCATTCTTTTGAAACTGGCATTTTGTTATATTGGATATGATGCTACCACAAACCATTGATCCATGATTTCATCAAACATTGATCATTGATGATGAACAACACCAGTATTTATGCATACATTCATATCATGATACATAGATTATCGATGATCAAACTATCTTTTGTTAAATAGTCGTCGTAACCACCAGCTATTACGCAAAACTGGCCATGAATGAATCAGTATTAACACTCATTACACCTTCATTGAAGTGACCACCATTGATCATTATGAATTAAGCCATTTTCGATCCAGTGTTATCATACAAGTCAATGACGTCATTATCATGAATCGGTACTGCCTCCATGATTTAGACTTGATGGTCGCCAAATCATTATCACTGTCATGATTTCGGAGTACTGCTAAACATGATTATCAACATTCATCATTGATCATGACTCAGTAAGCAGTAACTTGATCATCAGTATGAGTTAACGATTCATTGATTCTTGGTTCATGAATCAGTAACCATCATTGAACCAACATCAAACAATCATTCACCATCATTCACCATTAACCATCAACAAGCATCATTAAGCGTGGTTAGCCATCATTAACCACCATAAAGCATCATTGAACCATCATTAACCATCAATAAACCCTCATTAACCATCATTTAGCATCATCAATCATTATTGCTGCCATGATTTATCCATTGACCCAACAGCTGTGACGTCCTGTCATCGCCCAAGGCCTTGGTGTTTTGTTCCCATGTGGTATGGCGATCCGGACACCGTCACCAGGTGCCTGGGCCCGACAGTCGCAGAGGTTCTGGTGCTTTCACAACGCTAACCCCTTCGCAACCATGAGCAGCCTTGTACAATCCAAGATTATGGTATAGGGAATGGTAGTATTAACCAGACAATTATGGGGGATAGTAACCAAAAACAATAAGGAAAACAATGGTTCATGATGGGGAACCAGGAAAACTAAGGCTTTTGACCCGCAGCCATATTATGGTATAGGGAAGCACCAGAACAAGGCTGTTTATGGTTGTGATTTACACACCTTCTGTTGCATTCCTTTTATTTATTGTACCATTAACAATCACTTTTATAAATATAGGGAATGATACGGTGTACATATAAATCTTGGTTCAGGTTGCGATGATTCATAATTCCAGATATGCTGCTGCTGTGGAATCGTGGCAGGGCAATGACATGTGGCTGCCATGACGGTTGTTGGTGTACAAGGTTTAGAATGATCCTTTGGGACGGCTCTAAAATTTGAAGCTATAGATGTCGGGTTGGAATCTGCCATTTTGGATCACTCGCTTGCTTCGTTTCTTGGTGTGCTTTGGAAAGTTTATGGACAATGGACATAGAACCAGTTCAGAAGTAGCATCCTGTTTCCGACCGTATCTCTAGTGTTATGTGGGTGCCGTTGGGTGCGGCACCAAAAATTGGGAAGTACACCTCAAGTATTCAAGTGAGGTTGCCTGTCAACACTAACAGCTCGTTAGTGGTGGTTCATAATGGTTTCATCATGCTTAATTAATCAATGATGGCTAATAGTGCTTTAATTGGCTGATGTAGATTCACGGTGTTTCATCATACGATGGTTTAATAATCGACATTCACGGTTTAAAGAGGAGTTTATAATGCTCAGTAGCAACAAATTTGTTCATTTTGCGACTATATGATGGTTTCTCAAGTCACAGGGGTACCTCCAGTTGTCATCCAGTTTATTAACCATCTAATCTATAGTAATAACCGTCTATTCTTGGGGTCCTATAGGCTCAGTTCCCGTCAATCCTTCCATTGTGCGACAGCGGCCGTAGGTGGAATGCTCTCTTCGACATGGAAAAGATGGTACCTCGGGAGGTGCCCCGGGCGTGCAAGGTGGCAGGTGAATCATGGCCAGATGGATGTGACCACTGGGTGTTTCTCAAGCCAGTTTGGGAACCCCCAAAAATGGTTGGTTTATTGCTATAAATGATGGATATTGGATGATTTGGGGGTTCCCAATTTTGAGAACCCCCCGCATATCACTGAACCACTTGGGACCTGCTTCCGATTACCAGAATCATCATGCACCACCCGCTCATGAACATCTCGTTGTAGAAATGATGCGTGCTGATTCAGCAAGGCTGGAGGATGCTGGCACAAGAAAGCGCAAAGGCAAAGCCCTTCCCCACTGCCAAGCATTGTGGGGTTGTTTTTCCATATGCTGAACTGAATTGCAAACCAACGCTTATGCAATACTTCGTGGCGTCAGTTTCATGCCTTCAGGGTGAATAAGAGAAGAACAACTCTGAAAATCAGATATCTCTGACTTTGTTGGAGTTTTTGATTGCTTTTCCAGCCATTTTTGGTTGGTTGGTTGGTTATGTCAGCAGTGTTTGGTTGGCAGTGTCGGCAGCCTTTGGACTTCTGCAAGCTAGGTGGGGCCAACCCTGTCGGTAAGTAACATATTTAGATTTAGCCACTTTTGCTGGCTGCAGTCAAGTAATCACTCCATGATTGCTGGAGGCAAAGTTTCGTAATGCAGGATACTTTCTTGTTGCTAAGCTCCCAAACGTTAAGTGCACTGGTCAACAACGCTTAACGGCTAGTGACCTACACAATTCATGTAGCCCCTTCACACCAAGTGGATTAATATATGGCTGCTTGTCAAAACCTTCGTGGTTGTGGGGAACATCCCACCGTGTCCTGTCTTTTTTGTGTTGCTTGGGATTGCCACAGACCTTAACTGTTGGATCTCAGCAGTGTTTGCTTCTGGGACCCAACTCCGGGACCGATCCGCAAGCGTTTGGTGGGGCTAATCCTAGGGTTTGGGGTTAGGTTTTGCTGTAACTACTTTTGGCCAATAGGGCTATGGGTCAATATTAACCAACCAATAATGGCTTACAATGACCAACAATAAAAAGGGAAAACAATGGTTAATGATGGGGAACCAGGGGTACGGGGTTTTGACTCACAGCCATAGTTGTTCAATGTTGTTCATACTGCTTGAGATTTCATGGTTACCTCACCGCCAATGTTGGGTGATTGGTCAACATTGACTAGTCGCTGGTAAGCTCCACAGTGGATATAGATTTTTTGATTATATATCTATATATATAGATCTACATACCCCCTATATGCCCGCTATATATCCCCTGTGTACCCACTTCAACCCAACAAGGGGAGCCAACAAACGGTGATGCTCGCTTCAACCCCCTCATCTATGCCAGGTGCAAGTGGAGGAGTTCGCTCAGCAAACTGTGGACCTCGGTGTTTGGAATCTCAGCAGCTTGTGCTAGTAACATGTGATTAAGGCTGATTTAGGTCAAGCCATTCCGTCATTACTTACAGGGGCCATGATTAATCCCCATAAGTCCCCAATTAATGGGTAAATGACCTTGGCACCCCAAAAAACTATACCAAAAAAACTATGATTGTTCTGATAACCTGCGATTGTTGTAACAATCAACCCCTATATATAGTGGCCAATCATTCAGGCCCATCACATCAACCTATTTCATGGGTAAATGGTGTGATGGCTATGTGGCGCCAACGGGTTGGAAAGGGTCAGCCGCGACCAACTGTCAGCCATGGGTGGTAGTCATCTCAACCGTTGCACGAGCTTTGCGGTTTTTGGGATGTGAAGAGCCAGGAATGCAGGGTAGTGACCCACAGCCATAGATATGATATCACATATATACACATATATATACATACGTATGTGTTAATGTGTATACATAAAGATTTATGTGCACACATTTTTGTAACATATACATATGTGCATACATAAATACATGAAGCTAATTTTACACATTTACATTTGTAGCCATCCGCAAAAAATCAAAAGTGAACTATCATCAAACAAGCGAGGCAAATTTGTTCTTTTTCTCGGGCATGACACAGACGGACAATATCCCTTAATGATATGATATCCATAGTACATGGTAGGCTTATGGTGTATATGTACGCATTTACCAGGCACTTCGTCACTTGGTTGATCACTACTTTTGAGGTTTCCCAACTGCTGGGGTAAGTCATCAGAGACCGTTGGTGCTGGCTACAAATCATCCAGTTATACCAGGTCAACCAGTCATACCTACTAATACTTATATGCGTATTATGTGTATGTGGCAGATTTGACAATCTACTCTAGGAACGCCTGGTACTACATCAGTATCGCCCGCGCTGATTTCATCATTTGCCTAGAGTTTTTGCGGAAGTACTGTCCCCTAAAGTTAACTAGTCACTGAGTCGAAACCATTATCAACCAATTCGGTGAGATGAATCTCGGCTTTGTGGATGATCTTCGGCTGCTCCGATCGGAGTTCTCACATGAGTCTTTCTTATCAACACCCCGATATAAGACAGTTGTCGTGATCACAAGTTCATCTCCATTTCATGATTGCATGCTTTTTTTACGAGACAGAGAGCTGAGTTCATGTTGCACATATACATATATTACTGTCATTATGTCACATTTGAATGCATATATATATATGCATATATGCGCATATTCGATATATATATATATATTTATGTAGCTAGATCTATCTATCTATCTATCTATCTATCTATCTATCTATCTATATATATATATTTATCTATCTATCTATATATGTATATATATATATGTATGTTTACATATATATATATGTTGATATATGCATACTCATATGCACGGACATTAGATGATAAAAGCCCATGCAACCAATACATTTCGGGTCATTTTATTGAAACATCTGGAAAATTCTGTATATGTACATATATAAATATATACATGTAGGTATATCATGTCTCGATGTGAGCTGATTGAGCTGTCTCACTTGAGTCCCGCCTGAAAAAAGCAGCCGCATTTGAGGTGGTTCCGGTGGCAATGGCTTCACGACAAGATCTGAAGCTGAAGGCTGGAAAGGGCTGGAACGATCGGCCGAAAAATGGCTGGAAAATGATGGGTTTCAGAACACCTATTCTTGGGCATTTCAATGGTTGATGATAGGTGATGATGATGATGATGATGATGGTTCGGAATGGTTGATAGTGGTTGATAATGACTCATGATAGTTTATAGCTGCTGATAATTACCAAGGATGGTTGATAATAGTAGTTGATACCAATAACGATTTGACTTGTTCGACAATGATTGAGGATATTTGATCATGATTCAAAATGGCTGATACTGTTTGATACTGGTCGATGATAGTTGATACTAACAATGATGGTTGGGAGTTCTTGATACAAGGGGAAATGATGACTATGCTTCTGGACTGATTAATACTGGTCAACACAGTCATATAATCTGATTACTATACGTATAGATCTTTGATGCTTAATTACCTAAATTCATAAACATAGCTACACAACTGTGGACTTTGATTAGCAGAGTCAACAAACACATGATACTGATCTGGTAAATCACTGCCAGCACCTCTGTTTACCGGTTGCAAGACATGACTGCCAGTATTGGTCAATGATGGTTGACGATTATAGGTGAATGATGATTGATGATGTTAGTTAATACCATGGTGAGTTGTGAATCATCGCGGTGAACCACGACTCGAGGAAACTAAGTTGGAAGCTAGCAATCAAGTTAAACCATTGTAAATCGTGGATTTTCCACTTCCAGGTGACTTTACCACAGTGTATTTGGAAAAATTGTCAGATTGGCAATTCACGATCCTTAGTCTTGGTGTGTCTCAATTTGTTTTGCCCCAAAGATTGCAACATCTCAATCACCCATCGTTTTCCAAAGACTTCCAAATCTTGTTAGTCTCAATCATTCTGAGTGTCACCCAGCAAGCTTGATTTACAATGGTTACCCAGCACGCTTCCCAGGTGGCGGCAGTGGTTGTCGTAGATGTCTTGACCATTGACCCACCTGCGGTGTGTTCAATTTTAGCATATTTTGATTGGTTGAAATTGGTGAACCGTGGGCCAATCCGATCAGTGGTGAGTCATCATTTATGGATGGATTACCAATAGACATATAAGTGATTATTGCAAACATTGTTTCACATGATTCAGTATAAAGTAATTATACAGCAATACTCTCAATGATTTTTATGAACCTGGACTTCGGAACTAAACCGACACACTAAACTAGATCTTACAACCTCATCAGCTCCTGTATGGAAGGGCATGGAGCAGCTACGAGTTTGCATTTTCGATTCTTATTTGTTTCCCGCCTTTTCTCGCCATCCATACCTATGGCAAGCAAGAAGAAGATTCTTCATAATGGCTGATTGATAGCTGACAAATGCTTGTAATCCCCGTGATTTAGCATGATTACATGATGAACCATCATAAAGAGCCAAGAATGAATTGCTCATAGCAATCATGCTGCTAATCACGATGCATGAGCCATGTCGGAACTTTATCACCAGCTAATGGATACACACATTGGATGAAAGAGCAATGTTGACAGCCGTGGTTGATCATGCTTAGTAATCATAAAATGATCATGGTAAGATAACAACCATTTCTCACTCATAGCCAAGCGTATTCCCAACCATGGTTAATCAGGGGCAGTCCTGGTCAATCACCGTTGGTGCTGGTTAACCGCACTTAATCATCAGCCATGTAAACCTCCATCAGCATAGTGGGTGCCTGCTCAGGAGGGCTCGGGAGAGTTCCAAGGCTTCACCAAAGACATGCAGGTGCCATGAGAAGTTGGTGGATGATCGTCGCTGGATGTTGTTTTTTTTGCTTGGTAGTTTGGTTGGATAGAACCAACGACAATAGGTGTTTCTAAAGACATAGGGGACGCCTAAATCATCCAAGTCAGTAGTCACTTTATAGTAGTAAATGAAGTCTCGCTGCGGCTGCCAGTTCTTGTTCAAGGTTTACCGCTTGTGGATACGCGTTGGGAGGGTTCTCTGCTGACCCCGAGCCACTTGGTAGATGTTGATGACCGGTTCAGCTGGTGAATGGTTTGAGCAACATCGTCATCATTCATCAAGTAACCATCAGCAACCATTTCGAAGCAACATCAATGATAACCGGATTTCAATAGTACCGGACGTACTTCTTACCGGACCTGGCTGATGTTCTGAGTCTATTTAGTCAATACTTGCTCTGAACAAATACTCGATAATCACATGTTAACAATATAAAGGTATACCACGAACCAGTTTGACTTGGCATGCTTGATGCAGATTTGGTACTAACCGACCGTGTTTCTGTACTATTGTAGTGAGCTCGCATGGTCTCGGTAATGTGTTGACCATTCTGATTTACCTTGTTAGTTTTATTGCCACTCAAAGTTCACAAACCATGTTCCCCAACTGATAAAGTAACCAATGTAATAATCTACCAACCATTCCAGTGAACACGATTGGCAAGCATTCTAATTGACCTGGTGTGCTATCAGAATCAATTAGTCATGGTAACGGTACCCACCGTATTACCTAACCATGTCTATGTTTGACACCGGTTCTTTATCTTATGCACCAACTGCCAAACTCCGAGGTTTGCGACTCTCACGGGCAGCAAGCACCGGCCAGCGGGAATGCACGTGGGGAACTCAGTCACAGGTGTTGATGACTAGTGTAAGCCAACCAATGGGTGACTATCATAATAACCATCACTACTTGTGTGTGCTATAGTGACTAGTAATGACTACAACTACAGCAAGCATAGTGAATGCTAATCCCTGATTCTGCTAGTGACTACTGATAGCTCTGGCTACTTGAATCATCATAAGTAGCAGGTTTGCCAACTAATGACGAGTAACACCGGGTTTGCCAACTACTAGGTACCTTCTTGTAGATGGGTACCTGGATCGCTGGAAATCATTGCATTTGATATAGAGAACGCCTGGAAGTTTCCATCCATCATTGGCAGATTTTCCAGTCCAAGTTTAATCCATCAGAGGCGAAATACAGAATAACCAGTATCATTGTTATACTTGTTTGTTTGATGGTTTTGAACATATTTTTTCACCAGTATTTAGGATGATGTCTGCCATTGGCTAGTATTTTTCAGAGGAGTTGAAACCATCAAGCACTAGATATTTCTGATGATAGTATTATTCTTACTGCGATCCCATATGATGAATAACTCTCAAACCAGCAATTGTATTTGATGGCAATGAAAATGGTTTAGCAACAGTGCGACATTGGTCATGGTAAATGAGAATCATCATTTTCACAATTTTTGATTGATCATTGATGAATTGATAATGGTTTCGGGGAATGATTGAGGTCTACAACAACTAGCCATCCGCGGTTAACCAGCAAAATAGGACTAATTCTCAACTACTCCGCACAAGATTGGTGGCTTAACAAGCATAGGATTCGTGACACTGCTTTCTCCGTCACCACTGGACTGACTATCTTGATGGTGGGGAAAACAAAAACAACGACAACAGCGGCAACAACAACAGTAGGAGAGCCAACCCAGAATGATGATGTTGGCCACTAGATGATGGTAGATCTACTTGTTAAGAGGTGTTCTATCACCGCTGTGTTTGGAGACAAAACACACACACACACACCTTTCACTTTGTGCATCAAGCAGTCCTTCTCAGCAACCAATTTCTGAGATCCTGCGTTTCCACTCAACTTCTAGCTCTTGATGGACAAGCTTATAGCTGTTCAAGCGCAATTGCGGTCCCCAGAAGGTCTGCCAAGGATGACCTTTGGCAAGTGCTTGGAGGTGTCATAGCTTGTCTACATAGAACCTGGTAAGCAAAGTAGAGGTGATCTATAATTTGAGCTTGTACTTGTAGATCTATGTTGCTCAACCTAGAGTTGTTTCTATAATTGAGCAATTTCCTATTTTCCGCACAGGCAATATATCAGTTGACAAGCTTGTTAGTGGAATTGCTTATATTCGCAATTTCCTCCCTATTGGAATTGTTTAATGATAAATCCAAATATATGGACTCAATATGCTTGTTGATGGAATTGTGTGATTGGGTTGATCGGCTTGTCAACGAGCAATTTCCTTTTTACTTCTGTTTGGTCAGCAATTTCCCTCTTTACCTCTGCTTGTCACTTGTTCATAGCGGTGCTACGCAGTGTTACCATCCTATCCTTGGTTTCGCTGTGCCCAGCCCCCTGTTGTTCAACGAGTTTCACGTGTCCTGAGGTGGCTCTGTGGTATATGCCGGGTGGCTCCGGGGCGGGCTTCTCTGGATGTGGGTCAAGGCCCCTGTACACCTGGTGAACTGACCAGCTGGTCAGGAATGTCATGAAAAATGGCAGTAAAATTTGTTGGTAATGACAATACTCATAGCACATAATTGGTAATGATGTTGACTGTTAGTAGATACATAGCTATCAAATAGCCCGTAGTATGAAACTCACCAGTTGTTGAATTGGTAACTGTTGGTAATGAGAACAATCAAATAGTCATAGAAAAAAGTAGTCCTATTGCCAGTTTCATGAACATCACTGGGAGTATTGGCACTGACCCATACCATGTGGCTGCGAAGACGGAACATGCCATGTTCACAACCAATTGTAGAGTTATCCTTCAGGATCCGCTCGAAGTTCAAATGCACTATTTTTGGCAGGTCACTTTAACAGAAGGAAATCAACAACTTTAAAGACTTAGTGTTTGAAATATTTAAACATCTATATGTTCAATCAATAGTCAATATTCAACTAGTGATGAGACGTTTGTCATACAGGTTGTAGTTTGTGTTTAGCCACATACGGTCATTGATGATCACAAACGACAAGGGTTGATAATACTTCACAGGCAATTCATTGTTTGACGCCTATGTAGATTTGTGTGGGTTTATTATGAGAAAAAGAAACAGACAATATTGTAATGGAAGAACTTTTAGTTGGTAATGATCCCTACATAGTGTATCATGTATCGAGAAAACCCTAATGGAAAAATTGTATATACTTCTGCACAGTTCAGCGTCAATCGCGGTTGTCAACATGACCAGTGTTTTCCATGTTTTTGTATAAAACCTGCCATACCAAACAGCCAGTTTGAAAATTGATTGGAATGATTATTTGGCAATAGAAAGTTGGTATGCACATGATGGGTTAGAAGGTTAGAAGACAACAGTAGTATTCTACACTGTAGTTTACTAGATAGCAGCATGCTGTGAGACATACACCATTAAGAGACTTCATGCTTACTAAGATTAAGTAACCATCGTGTATTGACACATGAAGCCAGTAACCTATTTCCTGTCAGCATTGACAACTCTCACTTTTCAATCACCTAGCCAGTAGCCATATTGGTGTTTCTCAAGCCATACGACTACTCCCAAATCATCCTTTGTAGATATCATTTTTAGCAAGAAATAATGCAGAACTTTGGGAGTTCCCAAACTGGCTTGAGAGACACCCATATTGGTCTTATTGTTGGTTATGATTCCCTAATATTAAGCACTACAATCCCTATAAAATCACATTAATCCATCTAGAAATCATAAAAAATCCATACATAGATATACCACATGACCCCAAACAACTCGCCCAAAATGGTAACCCAAGGCCTGTGTGCACCACTCGCCCAGCTGCCCGGTGTGTTGCTGAAAAGGTACTGCGACCAAGACATCAGCGTGAGAAGCTTGAAATGCGGTGTTCCTTGCCGTGGGGAAGCAATGGTGATCGTGGTGAAGAGCTGTAATCATTAGAGCCAGTGGTTCGCTATACTTGGATGTGCCCCTGGGGTTATAACCATGGTTATAAGCCTTATAAGGAAGCTTATAACCCCTAGAAACCATGGTGAGGTGCAAACCAAGTAGTAGTGGTTAATTGATGGTTAATGTTTTTTTGTTTTGTAGTGCTGTCGATAGTAGTGGTTCATTGTTGTGGTTAAGTGGTTCATGGTGAATGATGGTTAAAGATTGATGATTGTAGTAATGATAAACATGATGCCTATGATATGGTTATACTAATGATGAAGAGATATATAATCATGGTTATAATAATGAAGTAGTAGAGTAGTGCTAAATGATGGTTAGTGAATTGATGTTACTAATGGTCCATGATGGCTTCACGATGGTTTATTAGTAACGCAATTGTAGAGTAATATTACCCGCGGTGGTTGATAACTTATAACCATGAATGGTTGCAATGGTTGTAGGTATTGGATAGCCATGAGGAGTACTGGCTCATAATGGTTGATATTTGTCAATGATGACTTCATGAATGATGATTTTATGACGGTTCAAGAGGGGCTTAAGGAGTAAGCGACGTGGACTATTTGGTGGTTTCTCAAAATAGGGGCACCCCAAAACATCGAGCTTATCAACCGTTTATAGTCATAACCATCCATCACTTTGGGGGTCCCTGTTTTGAGAAACTCTCATTTGGTCTGGTTTGGAATGGTCAATAGGGATTGCCGTAATGATTGATGATGGTGATTGATTCGTGATGCTGGCTTTCGGCTGACGATGATGTCTGAATGACGCTTGATGGTTTAATCGTGCAGTAAGCATTAAAGTAGTAGAGTATTTGAGACCTTGAACGACCATCCATTTTGGAGTGTTTTGTGGTATTTTGCAATATTTGGATATACCTTCAACGACTACCTCTTTTGAAATGTTTTGGACCATTATCATCATCAAGGCCAGCAGTAAGTATCGGACCACGCGATTTCACCATGAAGGACTAGCGGTTCATGATGCTTAAGAATGGTGAACAACAGTTTATAATCCTGGCTCATAGTGGTAAGCAATGGTTGCTAATTGTATGCAATACTTAAGCATGGTAAACAATGGTAAATAGTGGTTCATAAGGGTTAACAGCATTGTCCCCCAATGCCACCCATTGAACTTGTAACCAGTTATATGACGAAAAATCATAAGGAACCCTTGTATTTGAGTCATGTACATGAAATAGTTATATAATAGCGTAACAAAAGTATAAGATAACCCATATAACTTGTTATTTGTCCATTGATGTGATATTGAGCCATGTGATACACTATTTTATCCATATAACTGGTGACTCATGCAATAGAGAATTATAGTAGTGAAACCATTAGCCATTAGTCAACCATCAACCGTTAGTTAGCCATCAACTTAGCTAGTTTACTTCAGTTATAGCTAATCAAGCATTAACTAATCCATATTATCAGTTAGTTTACTATCAGTTAGTTTACTTTCAGTTACAGCTAATTAAACATTAACAAGTTAAGGTAATGGCTAACTAATCCATTGAATCCCAGGTATTCCTTCCTTTGGATCACCTGCCTGGACCTGGCTGAGTCTCGTTACGAAACGGTGCGCTCTCGCCAGGTTCTGAACTTGGGCTTCCAGGCACGACGCGTGGCGTCGCTTTTCAGAGGCTTGAGCTGATCAATGATTCAACGGTTGATAGTAGCAATAAAGTAAGATGGAGTACCATTTCCAAGCCCTGTTGTTGATTGTCACACAGACTTCCTGACCTGTCATGTCGCTGGGATCCATTCGTAACGTGTCCCTATGGAACAAAGTCACGCTGCTTCTCATCACTGCCATAGCCTGAAAAACCACGGGATTCGATTGCTCTTTGAGTGCGGAAACTGCTACTGGTAGAAAGCCGTGAGACTTTCAGGCTCTGGTGGACATGGTGGCGAGTGCTGGCAAGAGGATGGGGCTGGTGGGCTGGTGCCTTGATTGGGAGCAGTTGAGAAGTGATGAAAACGCAACGCATGTAACGGTTGCGGATGCTATGCCGATACCTTAGCTGGATCCACATGGCACAAGTTGGTTCGTTTAGAAGAAGAAATGCCACCTCTCAAAGACCTGTTGCGACCGCGGGAGCACCCAGTGAGGAGTTGAGAAAAGAGTTTAGATCTTCAAGACACGCAGAGGTTCCACAAACATGGTCATTTTGATGCTTGTTGATCCCCTTGCCCAAGGAGTCAGCAACAGAGTTGTGCCGACTAAATACATCACCCAACCAGAACGCCAGAGTTGTACCATAATTACGATTCACCCACCTGGTCGTTATGATTCACAGCCACGAGTCGCGGCCGATTTCTTCGATGTGACGTTTTTCTCGGTGCTCTCTGCGATCAACTCACTGGGGATCAACTGCCCAACCCCTTACAGTTTTAACCAAGAAGCATTGCATTCGTTCATCAGGAAGTCAAGGCATACCAATCAAGAAGTTGTCCATGATTTGTCATTATCAACAACTGCACACCACTTTTAATTAGTTCTATTGCCAAGTTTTTGTATAATTGTTGGATGAACCAATTTTCAGCATCGTTAATTGTCACTGACCATGGTCAACTATCATCAACCATCCTTGAACATGCTCGGTCAACATTAATTAAGAACCATCAACCATGACCAACCTCAAAATCCAAAAGGCAGGTGCCATCACCAACCATCGTGAACCATCATAAAGCATCATCAACCAGGTGATTATTTGTCATGAAAAAACCATTAAACATGGTCCATTAATGATAAGCGTCATCAACCATCATTAATCAGTGCCATCGTGCTACTCCTTAATATTAACCGTCATGAAAAAACAGAGGCCTTCATTGACTCATCATCAGCCAGAATGATCGAAAGAGGCGTTGTCACTGAGCCATCAGTGGTCATCATTCACCATAATTACACCACCATCACCAATCATGATTAAGCATCATTAAACGATCATGATGGAAACAAGATCATTCCCCTTACATTTCCTCAGGCTGTCCGGACACCCCCATGTGTGCAGGAGCAGCAGCATCCTTTTGAAGCATTTGGATGCTTTGCAGCTGCATAGAGGCGGGGGAAGGAGCAGTAACCTGGAGGCAGTTGAGAATTTAGAATAGGCTACCCTCTAGTAAACTGACATGGCAATGGAAAATCCAGCAATCATTGATGGTTTCCCAGGGTTTCTCTATAAAACATGGTCATTTTCTGTTGCTATGTTAGTTTACCAGAGGCTAATGCGGCTAATGATGAGTTAATTGGCGATGGCTAATGATGGGCCAGGTTCATGACGATTATTTAGTCATGCCTGATGACTAGTGATGCTTTGATCATGGTTCACTATGGCTATGGGTCAATATGAGCCAACCAATAATGGGGGATATTAACCAAGCAATAATAAGTAAAACTATGGTCAATGATAGGGAACCAGGGGTACAGGGTTTCGACCCATAGCCATATGGGTTTGATAGTCGTTAGTCATGATTAATCGAAAGTCAATTGGCCTTGAAGGATGGTTCATGATGGGTATTTGATGCTAATGATGAATAGATGACGCACAAACACTATTTGTTGGCGGCTACACAGCATTAATTACCCCTTGGTAACGACCTTTCCGAAGTTAACATCATCATGTTAATACATTTTCAAAAGTGAACCTGCTTCCAATGTTTTGTGTTGAGAGTCATTATGGGCAACCGTAGTTCGATCAGCTCGTAAAACAACATCACTCATGTGAATGCTTAATGGATAGTGGTAAATCATAAGCCTACTACTATTCAATGGTTAATGAAATAAAGTAATCATGAAACGTCCGGATACATACATCATTTAATTTGTTTTTTCTTCGTACGGAATGGAGCTTATCATCATCCATTACTTTCCCATCTTGATCAGTACCGCTGGTGATTGCTCTCCCACTACTTTCCCGTACCTTGAATAGCGTTGATCACGGTTCATGGTATGGTGATCAAAAAATGTCGGGGAGTCAGCTGGATACCGCTTGACAAGCAGTTGTAGCAGCCATCATTTGGTGGGTCATCGCAAGCCCAGGCCGAAAAATCCGCAGTCAGCATTAGCTGGTCTTTGTCATTGGTCGTGTCATGACCGTTAAGCAGAAACATCTTCACCGTTGCTCAAGCTTTTGCCCCTCGGAGCGGCGAACAAATTTTGAGCGCCAGATTCGGCTGGCAGCTCGTTGATGCGCTCCAGACAGTCTTACTGGGGCCGTCTTCGACGCTGCATGCCTCCCGAGGCATCCCATTGATCGCAAGGACGTCCCATCCCATCGCATCTAGCTTGCAACCATGGCGATGTGCAACATTCCATCGACGATCACCGACCCTGAGTATCGCTACCAGATGCCCCGCTTGATGGCGAAAATTGAGGGTCGCGGCAATGGAACCAAGACCTGCATTGTCAACATGGGTGAGGTGGCTCGTGCCATCAGACGTCCCCCGCAGTATGTGACCAAGTTCTTTGGTAATCATTTGGGTGCCCAAGCCACCTACACCAACAAGGAGGGTGAAGGCGAACGCTCCATTGTCCGTGGAGCACATCAAGTGGGGGACCTGAGATCATCGCTGGACAAGTTCATCGAGAAGTACGTGTGCTGCAAGAAGTGTCACCTTCCTGAGATGGACATGTACGTCAAGAAGGGCATCGTCAAGGGCCGTTGCAACGCTTGCGGTTGGGCCGGTGAGTTGGACAACACCGACAAGTTGGCCGCGTTTATCCTCCGCTTTCCGCCTGAGAAAAAAGACAACTTCCGCAAAGAGGAGGACAACTTCTCGGACAAGAAGGAGAAGTCCGAGAAGAAAGAGAGCAAAGAGGAGGAAGTCGGAGAGAAGCCAGCCAAAGATCCGGACGAGGATGAGGACGACAAAGGCATCAAAAACCTCAAGCACGATGAGGAACAGACCAAAGCAGTGGTTGGTGTCCTCAAAGAGTGGCTTGCGGGTAAGACTTCGCCGAAAGCGGCTGACTTCTTTGAGGAGCTGCGGATGCAGCAGCTGTCCAAAGTCTTCGACCACAAGGTGCGTCTCTACATTGCTTTCGAAGCGCTGTGCGGAGAGGCCATGGATGCAAAGGCCATGGAAGGACAGAAAAAGCTGCTTGACAAAGTCATCAGCAGTCCGAAGTTGGCTGGAGCCGATGTCCTATGGGCACTGGATGCTTATCTCGATCTGCACGACATCAGGAAGGGTTTCCCCATGCTCTTGAAAGTTGCCTACAACCAGGATTGGGCTGAAGAGAAGGAGATCCTCAAGTACTACAACGAAGACGAGGGAAAGGGAGAACCTGGCTTTGAGGCAGCCAAGAAGACTGCGGCGCCCTTTTTGAAGTGGTTGGCGGAAGCCGATGACGATGATTCGGACGAGGACAACGGCGATGATTCGGATTCGGACTGAGACAGGGCTAACAGAATCAGTGCTCAAAAAGAGGCTGTTGTGTACAGGCACTCGGCGCATCTTGTACAGAGAGATGCTCACCGAGACCCCAGCAGACGAGAAACCAAAAAAGAAACATGTTCACGAAGTGTTACTCCATAGTTGATTGGTTAGTAATGCTAAATTACTAAACACAGGTAGCATGCAACAACGGTTTGTACTGGTTAGTGACAACACGAATACCTTCTTCTTAGTGGTTGGTGATAGTTACAGTAATGCAGTCAATGATCAGGGACTGCAACCTGGTGGCAACCTAAGGTAGTTTGGAAGCGTATGAGCTACATCAGCGGTTTGTTTACCAAGCTGGGTTTATTGAGGATTGATGGCTGATGATGGGTTTCTGACGATGAATAATGGTTGACAATGTTAGATTTGGCTAGTGTGTTCGATCTGGCTAGTGCTCTACCAATTTCTGCCACAATTTATCCTTTACGGATTCCATCTTTATCCGTGGGTTCATGATTGAATCGATTTATCTACCTTCATTTTAGTTTGAACTAGGCCTTTATGCAGCTCTCCATAATACGTTTTGGTTACCGAATCATAGTTTTTGGTTTGCAAATAATACCGTGACCGCTCTCTTGTGTTTTGAGCATGTCTGTATCTATAATGATAACTAAGTGAATCATTATTCATCGCCGTTGTTGTTCATAGATCTCCTTGTCTTGTTCTCTCAATCGATTTGTCTATCTATTCGCGATCTGCACCTCTGATTGCTTCTTAAACGAACTCGTTGAGATATCCATTATATCAAACATTATCAAACTATCTGAATTCTTCATGACAAGAATGGATCTACACATGAAAGGCCTGTCACCCCTCAGTCCACCCCTCCCTCCTCCCTCCTCCCTCCTCATCCTCGTCCTGTCTCTCTTTCTCTCCGTCTCTCTTCGTCTCTTTCTCTCCGGCTCTCTGGCTCTTTGTTTCGATCGCGATGTCTACATGTATACAATATACATCAATATACGCATATCTATGCATTCACGCAGTCTTTTCTTGTTGCTTTTTGATGCAGTAGGACGTATACGCAGGAATGTGTGTGTGAATGAATGTCTGTATGCTTTAGCCCATACATGCATTCCATGCATTTTGGTGCAAGTGTAAATTCGCGTACCGATGCATTAACTGTTGTACGATTGTATTTGGGTTTGTTTGTAGGGCTGCTTGTCTGTCTGTATGTAAATGTGCCGGTATGTCTGTATGAATGTTTTTACATACATGCATATACCGCGTGCATCCGCGTGTATATACATTATTTAGTGTCTGGATACGGTGTATGTATTTGTTTGTTGTTGTGCGTTTCAATCCGTTTGTCTGAGTGTTTGTTTGTTCGCCTGTCTATATGTATTGGCCTATGCAACAAATACTTTTTATACAGAGATTTGATTCGACCTGTGTTCTGTATTTATATGGATGCATTTGGTATACTTATCAAAACGGAAGTATTGTTGATTTGCACATTTTGCGAATAAGCATTCATGTCCACTAGCATCTGTTTGAACAATTGGTGTGCATGCACAATTTGCCTCTGTTTGCACATGTATGATATCATTACAGACACAAACATCTGTGACAACAAATTGTCCAACATACCCTTTTGCATTGCCGTATGCATATGTGTACTTTACCCTTGTATGTAGACACCTACATATTATTCTCAAGCATCACATACGAAACGTATATGTACAAGGTATGTGCAAGTATGCATGTGTATGCAAGCATATCTGCAACGATTTGTGCACACATTGTTGTATATGTGCCTATATTCATGTATGTACTATATGCATGCATGCACGGATGGAAGGATGGATGGATGGATGGATGGATGGATGGATGGATGGATGGATGGATGCATGGGAGTTGAGTGTCGTGCAGTGTAGTGCACTGCAATGCAATGCAACGCAGTGTAGTGTAGCCCTGTGGAATGGAATGCAAGGGAATGTCATGTAATGTCATGTAGTGCAATGCAATGCAAGGTAAAATAGTTTGATGTGATATGGTGGAATGATATTGTATGTACTATATAATGTAACGCAATATGATCTATTGTAATTTAATGATTCAACATAGGCGAATGTAATGTAATGTACGAATGTATTCATAGGTTTCATAGATTATGTACATGTTCATTCATATGGGTATTTTTCAAAATAGGGAGCCTCAAAAATGGTTGGTTCATTACTATAAATGGTCGATATCAAGGATGATTTGGCGGTACATCAAGCTGTTGAGAAACCACCATATATGGCATTCTTGTTAGTTACGATCACTATTTATAAACCATCATCTATTATTTGCCATTTTGTCCAACCATCATTTGAGGACCTACAGTTAAACACTATAATCCCTGTAAAACCATATAAATCCCAATAAGATTTAAAACCATACAAATGCCAAAAAAATCCAAACACCATATAGATTCCAAAAGATAAGATGGTTAAGCATAAAAATGCCATTAACCATATGATAGTTCTTGTGGATGTTTGTAAAAGTCTCATTAACATCATTGAAGAACTATCATGGTCAATGTTTTTTTTTTAAAATCCATTTATCCATAAAACATCTCATAAAAAAGGTTATCTATAAATTCTTATGGATTTTTAAATCCATTTAGCTTATTTATGCATAAAAATCTCATTTAGCTCATTTAACCATAACTAAGCATCATTAAACGTCATTAGCCATCATGAACCATCATCAGAGGGCAACCATTTCGTAGAGGCAGCGGCTCCGCTGCGCTGGGCGAAGCCGCGTTGTCCGGGGCTCTTGGTGGAGCTGGTGGAGCTGCTGGGGTTCAGCTTGGCTAAGGTCGACCAAGGTTGGTGGTCACCAACCGTGGTTGGCTAAGGTTGGCTAAGGTTGGTTGGTTGGTTGGCGAAGGTTGGTGCGGAGGTTGGTTGGTTGGCGAAGGTTGGTTAGTAAGGTTGGTTGGTCATGACAAATGAGGTTGGTTGGATTGAGGGGCGTTGTTGGTCAAGCAGTTCAGCAACCCATTTCATGGGGGATAAGTTCACCAAGAATTTCATGGGGAAAACAATCGTTAATGATAGGGGAACCAGGGGTACAGGGTTTTGACCCACAGCCATATATGCGATGATGTGGGGTATTTAATTTGTGGGACTCAGCACTAGAACTATTTTCACTAGTTCTCCGTTCTTGAGATGGAATCCAGGAGAGTTCAGATGCGGAAGATGATCAACAATGAATATCTGGTTGGTGGTTTCAAGCATTTGTTTGTTTTCCCTAGTGATTATTAAAACATTGTTTGTTTTTTTCAGAAAAGGTGCTTCAAGCACCAACCAGATATGTGTGTTTCTCAAAATAGGGGACCCCACAAATCATCCATCAATAATCATTCTTAATAGTAAACCAACCATTTTGGGGTACTTCTATTTTGAGAAACCGCCATATCTGTCCTTGCCTGATCAACAGCATTGGTAGATCCCTTGGTTGACCACTGTTGGGGATCCATGGGGACCCATGGTGTGGTGTTTCCTGAAGAAAATTTGGGCCGTCGGAAGAATTTTGGTTTTTCAACAGCTGGGGGTAACCCGCGCTCATCCAAGAGTTTAATCATTTATAGTAATAAACCCCCTTTTTTGAGAAACAAGGGCATCGTTTTTGGATATCCAGCCGTTCACAATATTTTTTGGCGCTTAATTTTGGACAAAGTCACCAGCTACAGTAAAATGGCGGATGGTTTACTCTATTTCTCCCTATGGGTAGGACCAACAGTGTGGGATATGCCAATAATAGTCAGAGAGATACAGTCAGTCAGTGGTTGATCACTTTTAATCACAGGTAAAGAGATGTTCAGTGATGAATACTCAACCACAATATCTCATTTGGTGGTTTCTTGAAATAGGGGTACCCCTCAACCATCCTTTATTAACCGTCTACAGTCCTAAACCAACCATGTTATGGGTTCCCTATTTTGATAAACTTCCCATCTTAATCGTTCATGATTATCTAACCAGAATGCCTGTACACGCTTATCCAAGCACTGGTGGCGCCTCCTGCGTTGATCATTTGAAGTGAGGGTAACCAACGATTGATAATAGGTAAGAAGGGTAGGTCATTTGCAGTCACTGCTAGTAATGATTGACTGATAAACATAGTCATAGTGAACGACAGCCAATGATGATGGTAACCACAGTTATTCACAGGGGGCAATCTTTAATCAAGTTAATGACAATCAACCATGCTTATGACTACCGTTCATACATGTAGATCATTAGCAGTCACGCTTTTGTGATATTGACAGTGGTTGATGAGTCGAGAAGGATGACTGTCATCATGCTTAATAATGAGCAACATATGTTTATGCTTAACGATGGTTAGCATGAATAAGCAAAGATGAACCACGGTTTCCACTATCGTGATAGACAATGCTTGATCGTGGTGCAACACTAATTGAGAAGGTTCAGTTTAGTGGTAAACCCAGTAGTTCACTTGGCAAAAAGTGAAACTGGTAATTCCATTCCCTGGTGCTATTCCCAGGGCTATTCCGATTCGAAAATTCCCAATTTCAAGATAGGTCTACGATGGGAATAGCACTGGGAATTTTCGAAGAAGGATCAACTCTAAAGTATTCACGACCATGGGCAACCACAAGGCATGCTTATTACTCCAGGCATTGTTACAAAGTGTTCATGACGATTCACAATGTTGGTTGTTACAAGGTGGGCCCCCCCCTAGTTATAACTTTTTAATTATAGTTATATGGTGGTTTCTCAAAGTAGGGGACCCAAGAAGTGGTTGGTTTACTACTATAACTGGTTAATAATGGATGATGTGGGGGTACCCCTATTTTGAGAAACACCCATATCTACCATTTGCCTCGTAGTTACTCTAGTTATAGACCAACTTATAGCTGGTTTTGTCGCGCCCACTCCCTTGTAGTGGTAAATGATGGCAGCAAGAAATCTTAGTGGTACCCTTTGGGCAACTAATCTGGAAGTTCAAAAGTCACTGGTTTCAATCAACAAACCAGCTACAAATGCTGGAAAATCCGAACATATCATCATGCTTAATAGTTGCTAGAGGTGAGGTTAATAGTTGTTAGAGGTGAAGTTAATAGTTGTCAGAGGTGAAGTCTCAATCTGAAGTAACTTCCCCAGACGAAGCTTGTGAGCCACCAAGCATAACAAATCAAGAAAGATGATAGCCTTGCTTTGTTGTCCGAGGTGTACCAATGGTACGAAGGGTCAATCATGATTCATAGTGATCTTGTCGACTTAATCCTGATTGATAACTAATCACAAACCTTGGTAAGAATGATTGTTGATGATGGTTTCCTCCAGCTGTGGTCTGCAGTAGAAGCACGTGCAAGACGATGTGCTACATGCTTGGTTAATTGACGGTTCATTGAGGGTTCAGGGACTGTGGTATTGATGGTTTGTTGATGGTTAGTGTAATGAATGTTGAACTGATGCTGAACCACGTTTTAATGATGGCTAGTGACGGTTCATAATGATGGATATTCAACATTCAATTCATGGCAACCGTTATTTTGCTTGATCGACGGTTGGTTCACCGTTGCTGTGTCAATGAAACGAGCCTCCTGGGTCTGAGTGGGCAGGTGGGAGCGACTACAACCAGGGTGGTACCAGCCAGCGGGTTGGGTCACTTCCTCTTTTTTGTGTCTCTCACCACCATCAGCCTATTGGTTTACAAGGCGAATACCCGGAAACCTACCATACACATTCTTGAACAAGCCACTTTCTGGGATATTTTCCTGAAACCAAATTCTATGAGCTGTTGGTTAATCACATGATGTGAATGATCAGTTGATCCACTTGCCTAGGGATTTTGTCGAATTGACTCGCCGTGCGTTTCATCGGACATGAATCTTGATTGAGCATTGTCACTGTCACCAATCATTGTCATCCATTATTGATCCTTCATGATGATAAATACCACCGACGGTTCATGAAAACCAAGGCTTAAAGCCGCCTACTCACTAATCATCATGTTGAAATTGGACCCGCCATTTTGATGTTGGATTACTGCCCAACAATAGAAGATTTGTCGTTCCCCGCAGTCCGGGGTGCACTGACATGCATTCCTATGACCAACCGTGACCGTCAACAATGAACCAACGTGAACCATCAGTCACCATCACAAACATGTATGAAACCATGATCACCGATCAATCATCAGCCATCGCTAGCCACCATTTACCATCATCAAGCCATCAAGCATCATTGAGCATCACTTACAGCAAGCTGTAACAACCATTCCCCTAGAGCTGGGTGTGCCCAACAGCCGGGTGAAAGTCCTTTGGCAAAAATGCTGCGCACAGTGTGAGGTGACCGAAGGTTGAACAAAAAGTGGTCAATGATGGGCTCATTATTGTTAGAAATGGTCAATGAAGGTGAATGATGCTTAGTAATCCATGTTTTGTTAATCAATTATTAAGTACACGCTTACTGAACAAAAACACAGTTAATGATGGCCAGAAGGATGGTTAGTGGATGGATAACTGATGGGTGATGAGGGTGAAATAGATGGTTAATGGTGGAAATGCTTTTGCAGGGTTAATAGGAGCCTTCCAAGAAATACAGTATCCTGGAAAGGAATATGGTTTCTCAAAATATGATACTCATTAGTTGAAATCCAGATAAAACCACCCTTCCCAAAGCTTCACATGGGTGTCATTTCTTCACAGTGAGGACATTATGGATGTCCCGAGCTTGGCTCAGGCACTGAGAAAAGCTTGTTTGGGCTTCGTTGCTTAAGTGAGCAGAAGATACTTGAGATTATGATTGGTTTCTCTGTCGCAGATTTTCTGTTGACTGTACAGTATCTGAATTTTTGGGCACATTCATATCAAGCACCAATCTAGGGGATGCTAATTGCGAATGACATTGTCAAAGGGCCGAGAAGTCAGACTCGAACTTCGGGTTTGGTGCATACGCGAACAACCAGCACAAAAACCATTCACGGATGCGCAAAATGAAACGAATAAGATGTTTGCATATTTCCGCAGCACTCCTTTTGGTGTCCTTTTCGGTTGCGCTCCAGCGATTTACGAGGCTTCTTTGCTTCCACAATACGAAGCGCACAGCAAGCGGCGCCAATGCCGAAAAAACATGAAAAACCTGTAAAGCGTAGCGTGCCGGCGGCGCTCTAGATTTGCCGGCGCAACCCACAGCAAGGACCCCGTTTTGTTTGGTGCCCATTTGCGAAAGGAACAGAGCCGCGCCCCGCTGCGAGGTAAGGGCTGAGGGATTCGAGCCTTGCAGGGCCTAAACTGTGTGTTTTAAATTACAAGGCCATCCATGCCCCTGCGGGTCATGTCAAGAACTTGCGAAATTTGAATTTGTGAATTTTTTTGGCTGAGAGTCATGCGAGCAATTTGGCGCTTCGAACGATCAGTATTTGAGTTTCGTTCTTGCGCCTTCAAGTTTGGTTGGTATAGCTTTGGCTCAGCCAGGGTCATGATCAGCTAAAACTTGAATGGTCGTCGCTCACAAATGACCGTTCGTCGCTGATAGGTTATTGCCTGAGTGGGCGGGGCTGCTTTCAGTGTTTGGCCGCATTGACGCAAAAACATTGTGAATCATTGATGTTTGAAGTTTTGCCTGTTGTAGTCATGACGTGACGGCGCAAAATTTTGGCAGTTTACTTGTCACCCACGAACCATTGTGAACCGCTTGTGGCCATGACAGACGATTATCACCCATGAGAACCCAGTGGGATTGGTCACCAGGTATGTTTGTGAGTTCCCAAGGTATCAAATATCCCACGCTGGGTGGTTCGTCATTGACCTTAGGTATCAGAAAACCATGTAACGAGCATTATTCGTCAATGAATCAATAAGTATCATGGCGCCTTGATTTTTTTTGCTGTAGGGCAGCTCCGGGTGTAGGGAACATCATCCATTTTTTTTGCCAATTTAAACATTCCATGCGAATGCCATGCTGTTCCGGGGCTAATCCCGAATACCTTTTCTATCCAGCACCTAATTCCTGCTCCCCACCCACCCAAACCCCAAGCTCGCCTAGGGCCAATTGTGTAAAAATTTTGGATGCATGCCACTGATGCTGGGGGACACCCAAAATGATTGCAGGCATAGTGAAAACATGCGGACAGAGACACCTGCGCCAACATTTTGCAACCATCATCGACAATCAATATTTATTGAAACTAATATTTGAAAAACTTTTCAGAGGAACTATAATTAATATAATTCCCCACCTGCCAGGTGAGGGTTGTTAGATTTAATGTCAGTTGTCGCTCGTCCTCTCCTCCCTTTTGCCTCCTCTCCTTGCCTCCTCCTCGCCAGACGTCAGCCACGACCATCCACGCCCAGTGTTCTCTGCCGGACGGCCTTCCACACCCAGTGTTCATTGCCCGACCTCAACCACGACCATCCACGCCCAGTGTTCGCTGCTGGACCTCAGCCACGACCATCCACGCCCAGTGTTTGTTCCCGGACCTCAACCACGACCATCCACGCCCAGTGTTCGCTCCCGGACCTCAACTCCCATGCCCGAAGGTATGCCAAATAGAATGTCAGAAGCTATGCCAGGTAGAATGCCAAAAACTATGCCAAATAGAATGTCAGAAGCTATGCCAGATACAATGCCAAAAATTATGCCAGATACAATGCCAAAAGCTCCGCCAGATACAATGCCAAAAACTCTGCCAGATACAATACCAAAAACTATGCCAGATACAATGCCAAAAACTCTGCCAGATACAATGCAAAAAGTTGTGCCAAATAGAATGCCAAAAGCTGTGCCAAATAAAATGCCAAAAGCTATGCCAGATAGAATGCCAAAAGCTATGCCAAATAAAATGCCAAAAGCTATGCCAGATAGAATGCCAAAAGCTATGCCAGATAGAATGCCAAAAGCTATGCCAGATAAAATGCCAAAAGCTATGCCAAATAAAATGCCAAAAACTCTGCCAGATAGACCTGTGTCAGATTTGCATGTGATGGTGGGATCACACGAAGTAAAGTCATTGAATTTTTTTTCTGTATGCAACCACTTCTCATCACGGCCATCAGCAAATAGTCACACAGAAAATGCAGCACAATTCAAAACCGACACCAAAGAACCAGCATTTCAAGATTCGATTTGAACTAAAGTTCATTGGTATAGCAGTATAGCCATCCACTTCCGGCAGATCCACAAGCCACCATCCCGTTCACTTCTGGGGGTCCAAGATGATCCAGGGATCTCTTCCAGACTGGGAAAACTCCATGGGTTTTCGGCTCTGGCAGCGAGGTTCAGCCCTTCCAAAGCCTTGCAGCAGTCCGCACAACGCTTCGCAGAGAGTCCTGTGGCGCTCGGCAGGAGCGAGCCGAGGTTTGGGATGTGACGAGACATCTCAGTGCCACACTTCCTGAGACTGGCAATTTTGGGATTTACATCTGGATGTGCATTCCCACGGCGACATTCACCATGGCTACAAGGGTTAGTTAACCCACCATATGTGGTTCTTTACCATAGTTTTTTTCAAATTAAAGGAAAAGGCACTTGGCACCGTACCTTTATTAGCCCTTGTTCTGATGCTCACCTGGAGCAGCGACCGAAACCTCCGTGATTGCAGTTTAAGTAAACGTTCAACCTACTTATGCCTGCGGAAACAAAAACGCCCACGTGCGGAAGCTTGCGGAAGCTCCCGCGGAAGAGGAGCTGAAAGGATCCAACGTGGAAGCTCCGCGGAAGTAAGCGGAATTGCGGATCATGGATACTCTTTTACGGTTTTCAAAATTATACTTGCTTACGTACGAGCATCGTGCCGCAGAAGCGATGTTCAACAAAATGCTCCCGCGGAAGCTAACACTGTGCGCGCGTGGAAGCATTGCGGAAGCCATAGCGGGTTTTGGCCATGGCTCACCTGGTGATATTTGGCTTCGAGGGCCGTCAAAAAGCCAAAGGGTGCAGTCTCTCTATGATGGTTTGCGAACAGGTAAATCCATGGTGGAAACAGACCCTACGATGAACCAAGCAATCAATAAGCAGCTTTAAGAAACACTACTCTATCTGGTGTTTCCTCAAAGTAGGGGACCCCCAAATCGTCCAATATTAACATTCCACAATTTTTATGGCAATAATCAATAAACCAACCATTTCACTCCATGGCTTGAGAAACCACCATCTGGAAGTACAACTATATACAATTGTAGTACAAAACAACAATTCTAACAACCACAATTATGATTCATAGTAGAACTACAACTATCGAACTATAAGAATTTGTATATAAGAATTCTTCGTTCAACACGGCGCCGTATCACCGGTTGTTCACACCATCACAACCTGTGCCAGTCTTCCTTACTTGGCTGTGCATCTGGACACCCATGATGTCTCGCAGAAGGACAGGGGACGTTGTGAAGCCATCCAAAACAGGATGAGTTGACTGTGTTCACAAGGGGACCAGAAGTTGGTCAATCATCACATGCGAATCATATTGAGTCAAATGAATCAACAGGGGATGATGGCTCATCACTATGATCATGGTTATCCAATGAATCATAGATGAATCCATTGGGAATGCGAAAGGATGAATGGCAACAAACAGTTATAATGGACGATACAGAACACAAGTTCACAACACAAATGTGAATATGTAAACGGAGTGGATTCAATCAAAGGAGATCGACAGATTGTGGCTTTTCACAGGGGATGCCACTACCGCACGTAATTCCAGGAACAGCAGCAACTGACTATGTTGTGCTGGGTCTCCTGACCATTGTTGAACCCCCAAAGCAGCACGGACATTGGTTCTATAGCATAAGCGTGACGTGGATGAGGTGGAAAACGGAACCAATAACCCAAGGTTGTGAAGGCTTTGGGTTTACCAAGGTGGTTTACCATGATGAAGCTAACCCCCTAAATTCGCCGGCGCCGCAAGGGGGGATGCAGGGGTTTTTTGTTCGCAACGTATGATACAGAGATGTTGGGTCAACATGGGGAAGACTTTCTTTTCAAGGAGTAAAGTCACCACAAGATGGGATGGTTATAAGGAAATCATCACTTGAGCCGGTATAGGTTGGTTGGATAACAGCCCCCAAACAGGGGCTAGTGATACTGTTCAACCTGCACCCAGTCATGTCCAGTAACCGACTGGCTTCTTCCTCATTGCGGAAAACATCCCAGCTGCGGTGTTTGATGTTGGCTGTTAAGGGTTGTCTCATGTGGCTGTGGGTCAAAACCCCGTACCCCTGGGTCCCCTATCATTGACGATTGTTTCCCTTATGATTGTTGGTCATTATCCCCCACTATTGGTTGGTTAATATTGACCCAGCTCGCCACGTGGTCAATGATCTTTGCTGAGTGCAGATAACCTGGTGGTGAGAACACGCAACGACCACTGCTGGGAGGCAGTTTGTCGTGCTGTGATTTTCTTGGTGGATCTAAGGTTGCAACCAACCTTTATTTTAGTCACCATTATAACTTGGAACCATATGATATTCCAGTATACTCATAATAAGGGTTACAAATATCCAACCCTCAATCAGATTTCCATGATGAGCGTTACAAACCATAGTGATGGCCAGCATGACTCGTTGCCAAATGTTGTCATGACTTGTTGATTGGTTGGCACGGTACCACCCTCTTGCCAATCTTTGGCTCCCAAGACCCACCAACTGCACAGCCAAGCAACAAACATCCTTTGACCCATGACCAACCAACCAACTAACCAACCAGCCAGCCACTCAACCAATAGCCAACCAACCTGAAGCAGCAACCTCTTGTTGCTGCTTCTACTTCCACGTCCATTCCTTGTCAATTTGTCATGAGCCGACGCCAGCACCAACATCGACCGGTATCACCCCATATGAGCATTGACATCAACAACAAGCCTTACCGCCCAGCATGATCAAGCTCAACATCTCAACACAAACATCCTCAACTCATCGATATAACAGCACCACCCCTAAACTCACCCAACATATCCCAACATCGATTACGGAAACCCCCAAACTCAACCACTACCCAACATCACAAGTCGACCAAGATCAACTCAACCACTATACACTAAACTCAGATAACATAACCATCCAACACATCTCAACATAACTCAGATTCTCTCAAGCTCCACATCTCCACGTGGCCCCTGGCCCCGTTGCCCTTCGCCATGGTGGTCCGCGATGCGAAGAGCCGTGGCACTGGCGATCCTGGTCGCGTGGGCGCTGGCAGTGGCAGCCTGTGCCGTGGCGATGTCGATGGGCTATGGATGGTGATGATTAATGACCATCCATTGATGGTGATGGTTATTTGATGGTTATTTGATCGTTCATGAAGGTTAATTGGAGGTTGATTGGTGGTTAATTAGAGCGAGTATTGGGCGGTGAATGATGGTGAATTGGTGGTTGCTGGGTTTGCTGGGTGGTGAATGATGGTTCGAATGTGAGGATTACAGCCATTGTGATTGGACAATTCTGATTGATTCTTCTTTTGGGATCAAACTGTTTTGAAATTGATCATGATCAGTCGCGTCATGCTGACCTTGGTAGAAAGCCAAATTTGTATTTGTGTTTATCAAGATCTTGCTGGGATGGTCCTGCAAGAAACATCACAACTTGATTGGTTTCCTATCTTCAACTGATATCCACCAGAGTGGTGGTTTGTTTGGTCATGACCCACTTGCCCAGAAGCAAATTACACACCACCAGCACTGGGTGATTCCGTCATCGTAAGTTGGTGACGGTGAAAGCCGGCTACTACTGGTCGTTCATCACCTACATGACAGTGCTTCTTTGTGAGAATCCTCTCACTTGGACACCGCTCCTATTCTGCGCGCAGTTCGTCATGGCCGCAACCGCCCTTCCAAGTTCGTTTGAGTCGCCTTTTGAGTATCATGATTTTAGAAGAGGCAAGCACTCCTCCTTGGTATTTCTCCATTATATAGACCATTGGTAGCGACATTCCAAGATCCATTTTGTCGAAGGCGAAAGCAGCGCAACCTCGTGGTGCTTCTGAGGGGTGTGTCCGATGGAATTGGTGGTTTCATTATTGATGCTTTCTCAAAATAGGAGTACCCCCAAGTCATCTAATATTGACTGTTTATAGCAATTAATCATTAAACCAACCATTTTTTGGGTCCTCCGTTTTAAGAAACCTCCGTTGATGCTGATGGTGACTCATCGTTTATGGTTGGCTCAGGCCTACCCACCATTTATATGCATGTACGATAGAAGTACTGATATACCTGTACAAGCAAATGTAGCTTGCATACTCCCCACTGGACTAGATTCTTATCCCTCGTGATTGTCCATTAATTCAGTATTGCCAACCCTCATTATGCATTGATTGTTCGTGGACTATCCTTATTCACCATTATTGACAATCATTAGATGTTATTTGCAATTACTTTGCATCATCAGCTACTTTCCACCACTATCAACCATTGCTGCTGCCTCCATCAACCACATCTAGAAATGACCCACGTTTCCTGCGTGCAGTTCCACTGAGGCATGCTGTGGTGGGACAGCCATGAGCTTGGGGATGCTCAGCTGCAGGTTATGGCTGGCAGTGGGTTCCAATGGCTATGTACATTTATTTGCTCATGGCGGTCGTTAGAGAATTATGCATTGATATTATGAAACGCTAGAAATGCGTTTTTCAACAGCAATTCTATTGTTGTTGAATATTGGTTGATGATTATTGCAACTACTAGTTACTAGTACATACCCTTTGATTCTTGGCGCAATAGTCCTCGAGTCATTGTAATCATTGTTCGATCAAGTTAACTAGTGGTGGGTAGTGGCTCATTGCTGATAGTCATTTTGTTAATTGCTATGATTAAAGCTATCAACAACCAAATGTGGTAGACATGAAGCACCCCAAACTGCAAGCATTTCTATCGCTGATGCACTACCTCTCTAGGACCGGGCCAACCTTGCTCTGAGCAAGACAGAGCACGTGACGGAGCACCCGGAGGCTACAACCCTTGCGGCAGTGGGCGCCACCCAAGTGGTTGCCATGGCCCTGGTTGTAAGCGGACGAACTCTACCCGAGTTCATTTGAATTCCAAGGTGGACCAACCTCCTTTTCTGAGCTGAACGTGGCTGAACTGTCAAAGTCAACTTCTGCCCCTTGGAAAATTTGGAAAATTGGATCTTTTACCAGTAAGCACCAGTTTTACCAAATTCTGCCATGTGTTTGGCGAAAGTCCTTCGGGCCGAAAACATGGATATCTGGTAGTTTGACTATAGACAAAAGCCATGGATAGCCATGGCAATAGCCAGCCTGTAACCCCAGCTGAGCAGAATGGCAAATGAGTAGCACGAAGAATGAACCAATTGGCAGTGGTCAGTTCACCCTTAGTCCCCCTGGTTGCCCCATGATTCACCAGGCTGTTTTCCCTATAGTTTTGTTGGTTATCATCCACCATGAAGTTGGTTGGTTAACTGCTTGACCCATAGCCAATTGTGGTCGACTAAAAAGGCCTTGGTCAGTTCCAGGGAGAGTGGCCTTGCCAGGCACCAGCTACAGTTCGATCCACGGGGGCAGAGCTGTGGCTAGGGCTGAAGGGCCTGCAACGTGCTGACCGCAACGGTGATACGAAACAGATGGAATTGAATGTTGCTTTGTTTAAGAGTGGTTACATAAGTTATAGTGGTTTAATGATGGTTGATGGTTTAATGCCGTTTTTTTGCAAGGTTAAATGATGGTTGAAAAAGGTTTAATGTTTTAATGATGGTTGGTTAGATGTGGTAAATGATGCTTCATGATGGTTTCATGATTGTTTGATGATGATTCATGATGACGTACTAACATTTGCTAATCATGGTCAATGATGATACTTGGGATAAACAACATCACTCATGATGTTTCACTGGAGGATTCTCGATCATGGTTCATCATGACTGCTGTTTTATACTGGCTGGTTGTTGGGACTGGTTGGAGCCAAGGGCATCCCTATGGCCACAGAGAGCGAAGGAGCTACCAGAAATGGCTTAACCAAATGGTAGTATAGTGCTGGATAGAACACAATCATAGCGGTAACAGCACTCTGGATATTTTTCTTCAACTATACCGGGTTAATGATTGTCAACGCGAAAATTATCAGGTTTATGAGTTATAGATACGTAGTCAAAATGCTTACGGTTGTAATTAGCATAGAAGAGATTTGCAATGCTGATAATGATTGGCTCTGTGTGGCGACAATGACAATTCATTTGTGATGATACAAGGGTGTGGATTGCGAAGCAATAGGATATATGTATCATTCATTTTGATGAACATATGGACTAGGTTGTGTAACTAATGGTTGATACGTAGTTCACAGAAAGAATGGGCTCATGATAGCATGTGACCGCTAGATATTGCTTCAGAACAGACGATTTGGGATTGAGAATTTGTTTGCAGTGCTGGCATGGCTACCCGGTTTCCGGATAAACCCAACCCACAGGACCGATTCGGTCATTCTCTGTGGAACGACCTCATAGTGTACAACCAGTCATAAGCACATGGTGGTTTCTTGAAAATTGGGATCACCAAAATGGATGGTTTATTACTGTAAATGAATGATATTGGATGATTTGGGGGGTCCCCTATTTGTAGAAACACCCACATGATAATGAGGGATCCGCGAGAAAGGACCTCCAGTTTGATCAGCTTGACGCATTGCTTGTATCGAAGTGGTCGTTTCTCAATAGCCAGGGGTAGCCCCAAGTCATCCAGTTCATTAGGCATTTATAGAAACAACTGACCATTGTTGGGGCTCTATTTTGAGAAAACACCAAATGTCCCAAACATGGCCACTGGTTTATTCTGAATGCAGCATTGTTGGATTTGTTGGAGGGTAGCGAGGCCCCGCAGTTGATGGGAACTCACAGTCTTTGCTTCTCAACAGGACTATGGATCAATACCAACCACACATGATAGTGGATAAGCGGATAAGCAACAAAATCAAAAGGCCATACCATGATAATGATGGTATACCAGGTTCTTGATCCCCATGTAATCATGGTAATGATGGATATCATAGGGTTGGTAAGCCAGGTTGGTAAGCCAGTTGGTACATCAAGTTTTTGACCCACAGCCATCTCAACGAGTATCAACCCACTGTCACCTGGCCTCCAGCCATCATCAACGCGTCACCAGGTGCAACCATCAACCAAGTCCCAACCGACCCAACCAGTTGCAACCACGAAACGTCACTAACCATTATTAACCACTATATGGACCATTATTAACCATTACTGATGAATTATTGTCAACCACTATCAATCACTATCAACAATGATTATTCACCACTATTAACCACCATAAACCACCATTAGTCACCACGAACGGTAGCCGAGAGTGCTATCCCTCAACTTCCCCAGGCAGCTTCCCACACTGCAGCTTCCGCCTGTCGTGGTGCGTGTGGCAGTGATGGTGGTCGGACGATGGCAGGGCTTCACCTCCAAGATATCTGACCTCAGCGGGAGGCCCAACGCAGCTGGAGGATGATGAACGTTCGAGGTTGGAAGTCATTAAGTTGTTATAGACCATTGTTATAATGGTTAATTAATGATTGATAAGTGTTTGGTTAATGGTTGATTATGAGTCATTCACTAGTTGCTAGACACCATTGGTATTGTGGTCAATTAGTGGTTGATTAAGGGTTATTCACTAGTTGTTATACACCGTTGTTATAATGGTTGATTAGTGATCGACTACTGGTCGATTAAGGCTGATTCACTAGTTGTTATACACCATTGTTATAATGGTTGATTGACGGTTGATTAATGGTTGATCAATGGTTGAATGATTGATGTTTGATTAAGGGTCATGCCCTAATTGTTTTACACCATTGTGATGATGGTTGATTTATGGTTGATTGATGGTTGATCAATGGTTGAATGATTGATGTTTGATTAAGGGTCATGCCCTAGTTGTTTTACACCATTGTGATGATGGTTGATTTATGGTCGATTGATGGTTGATTAATGGTTGAATGATTAATTTTTGATTAAGGGTCATGCCCTAGTTGTTATACACCATTGTGATGATGGTTGATTGATGGTTGATTAGTGGTTTATTAAGGGGGTTATATATTAGTTGGTTCTTGTACACCATTCTTTCAATGGGTGATCAAGTGTCATTAGTTGTTTGAACTGATTGAATGTTTATGAACAGTAAATTGGTTATTGATGATTACAATGAGTTTGCCAAATGCTTGATCAATCGGGATTACGACTAGTTACAGCACATGGTTGATGATGGTTGCACTATCCTTTCAAAGATTACCACATGTTGATAATGGTTTTTTGATAATCAATGTTTTTCTTTTCCCGCATGATTCTCATGATTATACAGTAATTTCATATATCGCCACATTAGCTTTGATGGATCATGGTTGGCCACGAAGTGTTGTTAGCAATCGTTGACCATCATCAAGAGTAAATGGCACTTATCGGCAGTTATGAACCGTACTTAGCCAGTACATGCCAGTAACATCTTTCGTCAATTTTTGACTTAAATTCGAACGATAACTAACCTGAAATCGGAAAATCACTAGTTTTGACCGGCGCACAATTCACAACTAGTGAATTTTCCCAAAGTCACTTTCCAAGAAAAAAGCCATACGGGTTGGCAGGATGCCTCCCCACCAATCCGAATTTGTCAAGAGAATAAACACAGTTTCTGCGGTGCCACTGCCACCAGGCCGATGAGTGTGGAAGGCATGCGAAAGCTGAAGGATGCAGGGATCAGTGGCTTGGAAATACCATGATTTTGGCTCAATCACTGGTTACCAGTGTTTGATTACAAATGATGTTGAATCAATGGTTTTGCACCAGGGATTGAAGCTACCATTCATGTTTGACTACCAGTGATTGAAGCTTTGATCGTCAATGGTGTTGACTACCAATAATATATTACAATAAACTTTAGGTAAAGGTGCCCAAGCAAAGAGCTCCTAAGATGTTCATGCTTCACTGTTCTTTATCATGAGAAAAGCTGAAGATTTGATGCCGGAGCCCAGGTGCCACCCAGCAAATCAATGGGCTTGCCATCAACCCAGCTTGGTTGACGGTCAACAGCTTGGTATTCCTTCCAGCTGTTTATCTACGATTCGTTGCAACCAGCCATTATGTAAGGTGGGGCTATACCAGCTGCATCTATTTGTTATGGGAATAACGTACTCACTATTCACCAGCCATTGTGACTTGGGATATGCGCCTGTGTTTTCCGTGGTTCAATTTGAATGGTCTGGTTCCGGGAGCTCCAGCGAGAATGTTACATGGTCCCTCCGTCATACTCCTTTCCCAGGAAAGGCCAATTACATGAAAGGGGTTTAAAAGCAATACGCAAATCACAGTGCTTTGTTCAGAAATCTATTTACAACCTCCACCTATCGATGATGATGGTAACGCTGAGGACACATGCCAAAAATGGCTGCAATTGCTAACTGAGATGTTGATAAACAATGGCTATTCAACTATGTCAATCATTAAGCACGATGTCTAAAAATGGATTACACCCAAAATTGGCTCTAGTTGCCCTTGAAGCTGTTTGTCAGAGGTTTTTCTCACCTGCTAAGGTTTGCAGCCACAGCTGTCATAACCTGCGCTGCTGGAGAAACTAACATGGGAACCTGCAAAAATCACCGATTCCATGACGCTAGATGAGGGCAACTGGGCCGTGCTTAGCGCTTCTACAGCTTTGTATTTGTCGCTTAAATTTACGGGGCATAAGAATGACAGACCCTAGGGAAACACCCAACCTGCACCCATTTCCTACCGTGAGCTACTGGCATACCCCTAGCTTCTATTCATTTCGACTGTGCCAAGCGCTATTCCCTTAGCTTCTATGGCTTAGCATCTGGTATGGCCGTGGGTCAGTTCACCTTGTGCCCCTTGTTTTCCGATCAGCAAAAACCAGGCTGTTTTCCCTATGACATGAAATTGTTGGCGATTATCCCCCATAAGCTGGTTGATGAACTGCTTGACCCAGCTCGCCATGTATAGCTGGTATATCCCCTACTATTGTTACTTATCATACCCTATGCTCAACCATTAAACAGCTAGGCTTCACCGTTGTTGTTAGTTGATGAACGGCTTGACCCGAACGGCGCCGTTACGGCGCCGTAACGGAATTGCTGATCCACCGGGGATCATCCTCCGAGGTTCCGTCGTGACCTCGCAGGTGGTGCATGTGTTGCAACCTCTGTGCCTCAGCTGCTGACAGCGGCAGCACTGAATGGTGAATGGTGCATTGCTGACGGGCAAAATTTTTGGCTTTATAGTGGTTTAATGATGGTTTTATAGTGGTTTGATGATGATTTTATAGTGGTTTAATGATGGTTAATGATGCACAATGATGGGCGCAATGATGGGCGCAATGATGGGCACAATGATGGTTGGTTGATGGTGACTGATACGAATCGTGATGTTTTATGATGATTCATGGATTGTGAGTTGATGGCTGATGATGTTTAACGACGGAGAGTCAGCTGGTTGGTGTGACATTGCTGAGGGATGGTCATCGGTGAGTAGGTCTTTGCTATGACCATGATACGCCCTTGGGGAAGACCTCAGATGCTGATCGATGCTGCCGGGATATTCGCCAAGGCCAAGTGATCCTGCGTCGTCCATGAGTGGTGGTACCATGTGGTACCCCCTAACCAGACCAAGACTGGTCATTTTGGCGTGTCCAAGTGGTGTACCCTATAGTTGGTGAGTTTCCCTATTCAGGTCACGATATGACTTGATACCTTGGATGCAGATTGTTGGTCATGGCTATGGACCAACCAGTAATGATCATTGTGTCTCATTGTAACCACGATAAACATTATAGTATTATAACGACCAGTTATCATTGACAATGATCAATTATAGTGTTTTGTGTTTTTCTTTAAACCAGTACTCATTATCATTAGAGAATTATAACCGCTATAAACCCGTATTGACCACTAAGAAATCGCTGGTTAACCCACCCATTGACAGTTTGGAAACTCACCGCCATCGATTATCATCAACCATCATTTCCCATTATGCAAATATTATTTGACCCTCATTTACCAATCACTCATGGTTGTTTAACCAATATGCACTATCATCATCATCATCATCATCATCATCATCATCATCATCATCATCATCATCATCATCATCATCATCATCATCATCACCATCATCACCATCATCACCATCACCATCATCATCATCATCATCATCCTCATCATCATCATCATCATCATCATCCTCCTCATCATCATCATCATCCTCATCATCATCATCCTCATCATCATCATCATCATCATCATCATCATCATCACCATCATCACCATCACCATCACCATCACTATCATCATCATCATCATCATCATCATCATCATCATCATCATCATCATCATCATCACCATCCTCATCCTCATCCTCATCCTCATCCGCATCCTCATCCAACATTATTTACCGCGAGACATTGCCTATTGACCAACCAACAAGCATCATCCACCACCAATGGTGACAGAAGCTCCATGACAGCAAGCACATCAGGCGTCGCTGGGGAGCTGTGCCCGTGACTTGACGCTTGGGGGCTGCTTCATGATGATAGCAAGGTGGGGCCAAACGCTGCTAGCTCAGTTAGTGTATAACAAGGGTAGCTACCAGGCAAATGGCAGATGTATGTAGAGCTAAATGATGTTAGCTGGCTCATTAACCAACGTATAACTTCATGATGGTGGGCAGCTGATTATTAAAATCGATGACAGCAATCACTCATGAAGCATCATGACGCATCAGCAGAGTACTTGCTACTTCATATTTATGCCGGGAACTGCCGGATCTTTGGTGTTTTTAGGATTAGATGGCTTCACCATACACCCCCTAACAATTGAAGTTTCAGCAAGGGATCTATAAGCTACCAAGTGGTTTATGGCGATTGATACGAGAATGGGTCAATACTAACCATCCAAAAAATGGGTAGTAGTTCACATCCCAACAAAGACAAGGTTGGTCATTTCTGGGATTGCTTCACAACCACTGTTTCGTAAGCCCGAGCTGGCCCACGGTCAAATCTTTTCGAACAGCCAGTTCACATCCGCCACAGAGATTTGATTCCAAAGCTAGCTCACATCGATCAACTTGGGTTGATAAAGCTGGTGAATGAACCATAAGCTCCTCAATTTGCGTTGGGTAGCTGTTCGCAGGTTGGTTGCTGGTGACAAGTGGTAAATGTGTGACAATTGGTTGATTGGTAACATAACCAACCCTGTTGGCATATAATTTGTGACGATTGGTTGAAATCATGCTGCTAGATATGCCTGAAGGCAGTTTGAATTTGGTTGATATCCACCGTTATCATGCTATTAGAATTATAAGCCATTGTGCCATTGCAATTTGGGTTATCCCCCACCCACAAACTTTCAACGCGCTGCTTCATACAGGGCCCCTACTAGAGATAGTGATGCTAATCGTGGGACTTTCGCGTTCAAGTCTCGCAAACATGCCGAATGCGCTGTGCAGTGACAAGGTTTTAGTGTGGCAGTACTTGTACGAAGCAGAAGAAACCTGCCAATAATTAGATACTCCCAATTGCAATTAGGACTGTCACTGGGACATG
This sequence comes from Symbiodinium kawagutii, assembly GCA_009767595.1. Lineage (NCBI taxonomy): Eukaryota > Dinophyceae > Suessiales > Symbiodiniaceae > Symbiodinium > Symbiodinium kawagutii. The sequence goes on along the minus strand of VSDK01022083.1, from coordinate 376,522 downwards.
GGCGCTAGCATTCACCTTTGAACCATTGAACATGATCATATTCTCCATTGAACCAGCATTACTCAACATTAGCCTCCAATTAGCATGCCATTGACCATGAAACCCACCACATCTAAGCGCTGTTTGGATCTATTTTGTGGTTTGTCAAAATAGGGGTACTGTACCCAAAAAGTGGTTGTTTTAGGGGTATAAATGATTGACGACTGGATGATTGGGGAGGTTAACCCTATTTTGAGAAACGCCCATTTGAACCGTTACTTTATGATTTATGTCCTGAATTGTCCTGACATCGTACCGTACAGGTTTCCCACTGGCTATTAATGTATACGATTTTGACTTTAGATAATTTATCTGATGATAGTGCCCTACCGGACATGCTGCAGCTGGGGCGACATGTCGTGCTCAGGATTACTTGCTGTGTGTGGACGAGGTGAAGGGCGAGTACCCGGTGACTGGGCCAAAACCTGAGCGCAGGGTACCCTGCAACCAACAAGCAACAACTGGTTGGTGGTTTGGAACATGGTTAATAATGGTTAATATCAGGAGATAATAAGTAACGATGATGTTTTAACAAGCAGTGGTTGGTGGTTTGATTTACATGTTTCATTTTCCCTAATGTAATTCTTAACAAATGGTTGATTGACTAGGGGCTGAAACCACCAAGCAGAACAAGAAAATTGGACAGAACTGACGGCATACAATGTGAATGTCATGGATATAGTCCATTGTTTGATAAGATTAAGTTATTCAAAACATGTTGATTGACATGAACTTATTCAATTGACATGAATATCAGGTAGTCGATGGATAATTGTGAACAAAAACTGATATTCATTGACGATGGTTATTTATAACCCTTCACGATCAATGATGATCAATGGTTGATAGGGGCTATATGATTAAGATTAAACATCGAATTATCAGCAATGATTGATGCTCAGTGATCATTGAAAGATTCATGACAGTTCTATGCATAATCAAAACTAAGGGTAGTGAAGTGACAAAAAATGAAATCAATCATGATTAAACCAATACCCTGAGACTTTAGTTGATACTGATTAAGAAACACGGGTTTTCAACGGTTGATAGGACATGCTGATGATAACCAACAGCAACCACCAACGACCATCAACAACCAACAGTAGTTGGGCTTTTCCATGAGTGACGTGCCAAAAAAACTGCTGGTTTCCCGAATATATTCCAAAATCTATGGAAAATGATTCCCTAAGATATAAATAATGGATCCTCAAACATTCCATTTGGCATCAGTTTCCATGGATTTTGTGCACCTCTTCTCATTTTTGGACAGCCACAGCACAGCTGGATAGAATGGGGTTCACCAGCAGTCAGACTGTTGTATCAGCACTTGTTTCGTGCTCATGGGGCCGAGGTGGCAGCAAGTGATTGGGGTGGTCTGAAAAGTGATCGTCACTTGTGATGGTGATGCGGGGTGGACGCATTTCGATGTTTCCTTCCTGCAAGCTGCTGTTTTGGGGGCCTGTGCCTCTTGCGTTGGGCCTATAATGAATATAGGTGGGTGCTTACTTGCTGCCTACCAGTCTGCTATTTTTGGGGCTGTGCCCTATAATGATGGGTGCCGGCTGATGCCCTGGGGGCTCTACCTCTTACGTCCGGCCAATGAAAGGTGCACGTGGGTGCCTTCCAGGCTGTTTTGCTGGCTGTGCTTCTTACCTTGGGCCAAGAAAGGGCGCGTGCGAGTGCTCAATTGCCGCTTGCTGGGAAAAGCATTGGTTCAGCCAACTTGGGCGCAGCATTCTTTCGCTGCACATCAAAGCTTTTCAGTGTCTTTTCCTGTGTGCGTGGGTTTCCGGTCAGCATCGGTTTTTGTTTATGTTGTAGCTTCATGTTGCTGTGATTGTCCTTGTGCTTGTCCTTGTCCTTCCTCTTCCTCTTCTTCTTCTTGTTGTTGTTGTTGTTGTTGTTGTTGTTGTTGTTGTTGTTGTTGTTGTCGTCGTCGCAGCGGCATCATATATCTTGGAAGGGTGGGTGTGGACAATTTCCTGTCGCAGTGAGCGCTCATTGCCTCAGCGCAGCGATATGTCAGCGAAGTAGAGGGTTGCGGGGGGTGGGGGGAATAAGAATTCGTCGGTGTAAAGCATTATTTGACACGGGCCCCTTTGAATCATTCCCAAAAGCGTGGATTTTGTTGTGGCGCCTGCAGCTATTTCAGCAAGTGCTTCTTCACAAGTTTTCAGGGGATCTACCCTGACACGCAAGGTGCATGCTTCAATGCCCCTTCGGCGGGCGCTAGCAGCTGTCATATGAGATCCACGCGTGAACGTCATCAATTTTGATCCGGTGAATCAGGGAGGTGGTTTAGATCGCTACTTTGTCAATCGACTGTCACGGAGTCGCCGACGTTGTCGACTTGGTGAGTTGCACCGTACAGCCTACGTCCACGGTGGGTGTGCTCAACAGAGCACCGGTTGCGAGACAGCTGGTCACCAAAACAGGCTCTTGGTGCCAAAAAAGGGAAGGGCTGGTTTATAGCGGCTTAGCAGCATTTGGCATCCCTTGCGCTTGCGCGCCTTGCGCGATGCTGCATGCTGCCTGAAGCCTTCTTGTGCCCGGTGTAGACCAATGCTTCGTGGCCTCACGTGACTGCTTATGCTGCAGCGAATGAATTCTTGCGAGACGCTCCTACCGAGCTTGGGGCGGCGTGTTGCAGGCTCTGAGCCAACATGTTTGCGCAGGCAAGAAAGAATGCTCAGCGGACTGAGCCACACGGAAGCCTGCCTGCCAGGCTGCTGCTGCAGCTACAACACATGCAAACCGTCGCGCTATAGCTTGCCATGTCTGCACGGTTTTTCCTGTCAGAATGTTTGTTTTGAATGTGGCACGGTTTTCGAACAATTGAATTGGTCCCTCGCGTTGTCAGTTTCTTGCCCGACATTCTGTAGGCTTGCTCCCCGGAACCACAAAATAATGCATTTTCCATACACAAGAAACTTTCCCGCGACAGTGTTCTTGCAATGCTGCCAAGGGGGAGATTTGTCAAATGAAGGGACGAGCCGGGCCAGGAGCCCTAACCCTACCTGGCTCGTGGCCCTTAGGAAATCACCATAGGGGGAGCAAAATCACCATAGGAAGCACGGTACTACCTAAATTTCGATAAGTGGAAACATCAGGTGATCGCGCTGGAGCCATCCCCCTGAAGTGCCCCACTTGCAATGACGATTTGAGTCAAGCGTCGAGTTTACAAATTTTAATTCTGATTGTTGCTGGGGTGTTTGGCTGATCAATAAAAAAGTTAAATCCATCCCGTAGCTATGTCCATCTGATTGTTGCGTGCGTCCCTACCTGGTTGGCTGGACTTGGTTGGCTTCTACGAGAAGCCACGCTGAAGGACCACCCCCAAGAACCCACGCCAAGGACGCCATCACGGAGGCCTGGACCTTCGAAGCCAAGGATCAAGTGCAACGGATCAAGGCCGGGCAGGCGCCGTTCGTGGTGAAACAAAACGACTTGGTGAATGAATGGCTAAGTGATGAATTGTTCATGATTTTGTGTTTCTTTGATGGTTAAATTTGATGATTCCTTGATGGCTATGTAAGTGTTGATGAGGGTGGTTTGATGATTGTTTGATGATTATTCTATGGTGAATGATGGTGGTTTGACGGTCAATTGACCGTTCTTGATGGTTTTTGATGGTGGCCTAATGGCTCACGAATGTTTGTTGATGGTTGATGATGGCGATTTGATGGTTTGCGATTGTGATTTCATGGTTACCGAAAAGGGTTTAATGATTGGTTGATGGTTGTTTGATGGCCGTTTGCTGGTTGATGCAAGTAATTTCATGATTGCTTGATGGTTGTTTGATGGTCAACGAAAGTGATTTGATGATTGTTCGACGGTTATTTGATGGTTGGTGTTGGTGATGTGATGGTTATTTGATGGTTGTCTGATGTTGATGTGATCGTTGATGCGCGATTGATGGTTCATTGATGCTTTTTTCATGGTCAAAATTCTTTGATGATGAGAGTAGGATTGTAGTGGTTGGATTCATAGTCCGAATAATTGGGCAACGGTAGTGTTCACTACCGCTGGTCAATCGCAAGTGAGCAATGTCAAACCGCCGGGTGCATGATGGCTACTGAGTTTGCAATCAACGGCACCAGGGGTTCTTTCTTGATGGCTGGAACCCTCGCTTAACTAGTGATCGATAGTCAGATGCTGCTTAAAAAATCCTTTGGCAGCCATCAGATGGCTTGATGGGGATGAATGATTGATGGGTTGCGGGATGAATTGACAGTGAATTCTGCTGAATACTGCCTATTGATGGTAGCCAATTTTACATTTGGGTTCCAACATTGTGATTTTAAGAGGTGTCATGCAGATATCTTGACTGATAGCAGTGGTAAATGATTGTCACTAAAACTAGCGTCAGCTAGCTGAAGTTGCTCTTGCTTTGGCAGGGGCAGGACTTCCAAAAGTCACAAATGATTAATATTTCAATTGTTATAGGCCTTCCCCCTTGGTAGGCTCAATTCCACCCAAAGCCGTTTTTGCTGCACTCCAGTTTCTAATCGTTGCGGTTGAGTTCAACAAAAATGAATGCATGCTTTATCGCGTTGTTTGTTTTTCCAGTCAAGTCAAGTGCCATCCTAGTTTTCGTTGCCCACCCGTGGCCTCAAGTCAATATTTGGCTAGCCACAATGATGGGTACTTAAGCAATCATGATTCAATTGTGGGAACCATCTCACGGCTTTGAGTCAAAGAGATTCGGATACCACTATTGTCAGCATGGCAGCGGATCGTTATTTTTCCAAGGATTATCTTTGGAAAATCAATACCTGTGGCATCAAGACTGGAGTTTTCATCCAACTGGTTGAGCGGGGCGCAATGTTCACAGAATTTCAATCATGTAGTTGGTGAATTAGTCGTTTTTCAAGCTGGTGGTTATATTTACTGCACGAAAATCAATGGCCTTTTGAAATGTCCATCAGCCACCCTTATCGTAATGAAACCATTTCACCATGTATCAAATCATTTACAACCCATTTCTCAAACTATCAAGTCACCATTCATCAACCCATTGATTCTATATCCTCCACCCAACCGTTCCGTAGAACTTGCCACGGGTTCGTAGGCTTGCCTGAAGCGCGTGCTGGCCCGTGAAGAGAGTTCTCGGATTCGGTACCACGTCTTCCTCCGCCTGAGGCGTCTAGGTGACTGCTGGTGGGAGGCCAGGAGCTGTGAAGGGGCGCCCCCTAGGAACCTAGGCCATGCAACCGAGCCAGGAGCCAAAAGTGCCCGAAGTCACCAAATGCGGGTGGTGAGTGGTTAGTCATGGCTGGTTGAGAATGGTCAGGCTGTTTTTTACTTGTAGCTCAGGGCTTCCAGTCATGTTTCATCATTCTCAATAGTGGAATTTGAATGCGATAAGTACTGATCGTATTACAAGGGTGGCTAATGATGGTTGATAATTTGCAAATGCCAGTTAAAATGCTAAATGAAGGCCAATGAGCTGGGTAATGATGGTTGAGCACCGGTGAAGCTGGTTGATGCTGGTGCATGCTGATTCTAGCAGCGATGTTGGACAATGGAGCTCAGGTCACCTTCAAAACCAGGTGCGATGTAACGGCTGCAGGTGGATCAACCGCTGAGTGATGGTGATGTTGCATGGTCGAAGATGTCTCAGAATGTTTGATCAGCATGAACCATTGGATGCACTTGGGATACCAATGACAAACCATGATTCCTAGTGGTGACGTGTCTTCGTTTTGCTACGAGAGTTCGATCGAGTGGTTAGTGGGCACTGATCAGCAGTGATATCAAGATTCTGTCCATTTCAATCTCAACATCATGCTGAAGAAAGAGCTTTCGGAGTATACCATGTGTTGCGCGTTATTGATTCAGAGTGTGTAAATGATGCGCTGATCCAAATGCTATCAACCAGCCCGGGCCCATACGTAGTTGCAGAATTGCTGTACATTCCCTTTCAAACATGTGATCTTACTAGTGATACATCTGAGCCATTATCACCCAATGTTGACAATCATCACATAGCTGTTATCGAACACTATTGTCCATCATTTGGATCATAGAGCATTCCTATCGACCAGCCAGCATCCAATACCATCATTGACAACTCTCGGCCCATTTTCAACCCCCATCAACCATCAATATCACCTGGGATTCACCATCAGTGAACCATCAATCAACGAGCATTCCAAACCAAGATCAACTCGTAACATCTCGTAACCATCACATGACCATCAACCAACCATCAAATGACCATCAAATGCCCATCAACCAACCATTTTTGACCACTTTAAACCATGATCAACTCGTATTTGCCCATGAAATGACCATCCTTCCCAGTGGCTTCATGGCCGAGGCCGGACCTGCTGGTGGTGTCGGACTTCCCCTGGGCACCGGTGCTGCGCAACGCCACGGGTGGGCCACCCTGCGTGTGGGCGCGGCTGCGCGCCGCGCGCAACGTGGAGGGCCTCACCGGCGAGTGACGCGGCGGCGAAGGGGTGGTGGTGGGGTTAAGGTGGGGGATCCCCTGTGGTACATTGAAATTACTTTCCTGGGAGTTCACTTGGGTTTTTCAAAATTTGAAATCAAATATTTTTTGAGTCTCTTAGGTTTGGAAACGTTGGAACCACCTAAAATAATTTGAACTCAAAGATGTCAGCGGGGAAAAACAGAAAAATCATAAAAATTGGATCTCAGGATTTTAATATCTGGCTATGTTTGGGTCCTGCAGTGACGAGAGACTGCTGATAAAGGTTGATACCTAGGAAATAAATCTGTTCCAATTTTTGTCGAGGGGAAAAATGTTGATTTCTACAAGGTTGGGTGACAGGATTTCAATTTTGGAACCGGGGAAAAACTGAATTTCAGATAAGGTTGTGACCCGCAAAATCAAGTTTGAATTGGGGGAAATACAGACGCCACTGGAGCACGTGCGGATGGTATAACTCAATGAAATTCGAGTTTTGAACAATAAAGCAGGAAAGGCTAGAGCCCACAAAAAGCAATTCCTAATGACTTACTTGGGAACATCTCAGAGAGACCATTGGCCCGTCAAGAATGTACTAGAGACAAGTTTTAATAGAAATCGTTTGATTATCAACAGTCTTGGGAGTCTTGGAGTCTTGTTTGAGCATTTTTCCCAATTCATGTCCACGTGCCTTTCCAATTTGCGCGACTCCTTCCGCACCCCCGAGAAGAAGTCTGGTTCATAAAATGTTGTCCAGGTGGTTCAACGTGGTCCAGGGTGCTTTGGAATGTGCAGGGCTGACCCTCCCTAGGCATTAAAGGAAAAAAATGGAGAAGAGAGGTAGAGAGGTAGAGAGGGGAGAAAGCGAGAGACAGAAAGAACGGAACAGATATAGAGAGAGAGAGAGAGAGCAGAGAGGCTGATACGAAGCAGCAATGTTGAAAGATGATGTCGCAAAGGTCCCAGGGAGGGATACCCGAAAATTCTGCCAAATGACATGTGGGGAACACTCGCAATTTGTTGCAGGGCTTTTTTTTGAAAACACATACGCGAAACTGTTTTTCTTCAACATTTTGCTGAAAGAATATTGCGTCAAAAACCCTGCCAAATGCATGTATTTCTTTTTTTTTTTTTTTTTCGAAAAACGTGCCAGAGACAATGCTCCAGCCACGACGGTTTTAGTGGAAACTGTTTGCTCGCCAAGAGTCTTGGAGTCTGAATAGCCTCGAAGGCCTTGGAGTCTTGAACATTTTGTTTGAGCATTTTTCCCAATTCATGTCGACTTACCATCCCAATATGCCCGACTTCCGCACCCTCAAGAAGAAGGCTGGCGATTTATAAAGTATTTTCCTGGTGGTTCAACCTGGTCCAGGGTGCTTTGTCCAGGCATTGAAGGAAAGCTTTGGAGGGAGAGAGTTGGAGAGAACAGAACAGAGAGAACAGAGATGTTGATGCAAAGTGGCAGAAGATGCACAATGGTTTTGGCCCAGAAAATCCATCAGAATAGAAACAATCAGAAAAGTAAACAGGTCAAACCTCTGGATTTCATTGTTGGTGCCCGGGGATTTTGCCACTGTCTTGCAACGTTGGGTGACAGGATTTCAAGTTCACGTGCGGGGAAAACCATAATGTTGTAAAAGGTTGGCCCCAACAGAATCAATCGCATCCATTAAAAACGTCCGCAGAAATCTACAGTGTTAACAAAGGTCATATTCCACCAATAATAATTTTCACATGATAATTGTGGCGGGAAAAAATGTTTTTTTTAAAAACCTTGGATCCCAGGATTTTCATGCCAGTGTGTCAGAGCTGGCCGGAAAAATTGATGAACATGTTGAGCTGATGTTAGTATATGTTAATGAGATGCTAAAGGATCACACCCATAGAATATTAATTTCAAAAAGGTTATGTCCCAGTTGAATTACGAGATTTTTTTCCTCTGTGTAAACCCCCAAGGGTAGTACAACCGGGGATGGTGGGGGATGGTCAGTTGGCGAGTTGGGTCATATATTAACCAACCAACCAATGGTGAAGCCTAGCTGGTTTAATGGTTAATAATAGGGGATAACAACTAGCAACTATAAGGGATATACCAGCTATATATGGCTATGGGTCAATATTAAATAACCAGTGGGGGATAATCACCAACAAGACTATAGGGAAAACGAGCTGGTTAATAATAGGAGAACCAGGGGTACAGGGTTTTGACCCACTGCCAGTTGGTGGCTTAGTGCTGGTGACGGATGATTCAACTTGGTGGGTTTAGGTTTGTTGGATGTTGTTGGGATATAGTATCCCGTTGGTCGAGTTGCTGTCGGCGGGTTGTTGGTTTGCTTGGTGGTTGAGAAGCAGCCACAGCAACAAACAAGTAGCATGAGTGGTTGGTTGTTTGCTTGTTGTTTGTTGGTTATAATCACCCACGTGCAATTATCATGATGGATCATCATTCACCATTACATCGTATATAGTTGGTGGGTACCAATTGTGATTATTGGGTTGTTGTTCTAATGAACCATTCTTCATCCTGACTAACCATGATGGACCAGTCCCATTCAGCATTACCTACCTGGCCGGTGGTTTGATTGACATTTCTATTTTCCTTGGCAATTGTTAACAAATGGTTGCTTGACTTGCACACATGTTTCGTAATGGTGGTTCAACCACCAACCAGCTAACATGAGTTGCCCTGGTTGTTGTTCTTCTTCCAGAAATCCTCAGAACCACGAGGCAACCGGGCAAGTGCGGCGCTTCCGCCTCAGGCATTTGTCGTGGTGCTATTGCGGCCGCGCGGCTAGAATTGATCGACTTGAGGTGCCATTCGAGTGAGGAAGTAGGTTTAGATCCACAAATTTATGCGTACAAAAACTGGAAATTTACCACCAGATATCTTTTTAGAGGGATCTTTCACTGTAATGCCAATCCTTCTGAATCATGGTAGTCAGAAACATCAACCAATTGACCATCATAGTCGAGGTTTAAAACCATCTGCCATCATCAAGAAGTGTCAACCGTCCTCAATGATTGTTGACCATTGTTTGCCCTGAACTAGCGGATCATCTTCTGACATGAATTGTACTGAATGGTTTCACAATAGTCACTGTTTAGCAACGTGATTGTCCATGTGCAGCCAAGACAATCAGCCTTCAAGAAATGGTTGAAAACGCTTGGGGAAAATTGTTGTGGTTCTAGTGGTTCAGCGTGCTTTTGGTTGTAGAACCCAGAAAATTGACTTGGAAATATATCAGGTTTCCAGATGTCGTTGCCAGTGATTGGCAGCTTTCATATGAACCTGGGGATGTCAGCTAACTAGTAGAGTTATCCATCAGAGGGTTCTTACTTGTACTGGTACTTGTTCTTGTTCTTGTTCTTGTTGTTGTTGTTGTTGTTGTTGTTGTTGTTGCTGTTGTTGTTGTTGTTGTTGTTGTTGCTGGTGTTGTTGTTGTTGTTGTTGTTGTTGTTGTTGCTGTTGTTGTTTACATTATACTCTCTTTCTCTACAATTCTCTAATCTTGATTTTTTCAAAATATGACAAAACACAACACACAAAATACTGGTATCAACACTTTTTAAAGCATATCTTTTTATATATACACAGGATTTAAATATATACATACCTAGTGAACAAGTAGAAAGATTCTCTCCTTATGTATCACAGCTTCACCCTGAAACTCGATGACTGAGGGAGCGTGACGGCTAGCTGAGAGTGGCTTGAGAAACACCCATATGGGCATGTGTCAGAATAGTGGTACCCCCAAAGCCAATGGTTTCCTACTAAATGATCCTTTTTTGGTGTTCTCGGTTGCCCAATTTGGGCAGATACTCTTGTCGTTGGTTGTTATTCCCTGTTGTTAACCACTATAATCACTATTAATTAACCACTATTAATCACGATCAATCACTATAAATCACTATAATCCCTAAAAAACCATACAAGAATCACTATGTTTGTTGGTTAGTTATATCGCACCATGAGCATTGGTCCATGCCCCGGTCGCGTGGATCCAGGTCGCGGTTGCTGCGCCAAGGGTCTTTTGAAAGCCGAGACCCGGCCGTGAAAACAGTTGGCCATGAGTTGCTAACTGAACAGCCATGTTCATACTGTTAAGAGTAGTGTCTATGGACTGGTAATAGTAATACTTAGCTGACTGTTAGTCAATTAATAAACACTAGCTGTTGATAGTAATGTTACTTGCTGTTCATAGTAATGTCAATTGCCGTTAATACTAATGTATGTAATGTTCATATTTTTAACAGTTACTGACTGAGTTCATATTGTTAACAGTAACAGTAATGTTAATTGCTAATGTTAGCAATAGTATGATAGTATTACTATAGCTGTTGATATAGCTGCCAATAGTTCCTATTGTTACTATAGCTGTTAATAGTAATAGTAATGTTAATAGTTAGCTGACTTCACAGCAACTGAAAAGCCATATTGTTGACAGTAATGTTAACAGTAGCGTTAATAGTATATAATGTTCAACAAACTGACTGTTGCTAGGATCATGCAAACTGACTGTTGATATTGCAAAGTTCAACAAGAACAGCCATGTATTATTGCCAATTCACTGATTCCTATGGTTGTTAGTGAGCAATGTACTATTCATGGTTCAAAGGGCTAAAGAATGTTCAAAGGGCTAAAGAATGTTTTAATAGTTCGCGGGTTTAACAGTTAATAGTGTTACTGAGTGGTTAATTTTGATAGTTGAAAATCATTGATGCACCTCTAATGGTTGAGAAACAAATTGTCGTCTGAAAGTTGAGAAAATACCTACGGGTTGATGAAAACAGTGCAAAAATTGTTAATGAATGGCTAGTCATGGTTGATGGATGGTTGAAAATGGTTACAGGTTGTTATATGCCATAGCCACTCAGTTGAAAACGGTTGATGAATGGCTGGTCATGGTTGACTACTGGTTGATCATGGTTAGCTTGCTACGGGTTTCGCACATTTTTCGTTTTCAACCATACCTGAGGATGATTGTCTAATGGACTCATATTTTTGGGATGAGTTGTAACCAGCAACCAGTACTGGCTGCTCAACATGATTATCTAATAACGGCATATGGGTTTATTGTTATTGTTATAAACGACCTGACCTATGGCCAACACCATATCATGAATCATATTGATGGTACATCCATTCAGATTCATATCAGTATACCTATGTTTTGCGTATATGAATATTCCAGAAACAGCCATTTCAAGTACAGAATGATGTATCCATGGCCAATCGTAATTTCTCTCGAATATCATCGTAATGACCGTCCAAGTGCGGACTATTCGATTTAGCTCGACTTGAATGGAAATCAGCTGTCCACAGCTGTCCACCATTCATTGGTTTGGACTCACGTGTTTCTGTTTTAAAACCAGCCGCTGGAGCCCGTACAAATTGAGAGGTTCAGCGTTCTTTTTTTGTGTATCAAGGGAACTTATTGGTCTTATTGCAACAGGCTGTTCTTTGCAGGTGCTATGTTTGGGCTCATTGCTGTTGGATATGTCTATATAAAAACCAAGAATGATATTTTTTTCGCAGGGAAACCGCCAATGTAGCCAAATAGATAGCCAAATGAACCTCCCAAGAAGCTAGTGCCAGTCAAAACTTTGGGTACAGGATGAAGCGCAACAATATATTTCCGATCATATATTTCTTCGACAATGTAACAATTCCTTTTGGTGCTGGGTCACATGATGCCTTGCCATATCAGCTGCTTCTGATCAGGACGTCCTGATCTTGGCAGTTCATCATGCTATCACCTGCTATCATGAACTGCTCAGCATGTAGCGCACCATGACCCGGCGCGAACCATCAGCAGCTGAGGATACCCGTGCCGCCTTCATTGCGGATGACATGGTGATCCTTGCGCCACGCGAGGTGTTTCTTCGAGTGTGGGAGAAGCAGGCGTCGCTATGGCTGGCTGGTGGCAGGGGTATCCCCTACTTGGATGTGCAGCGGAGCTTGTGATACCATGGTTATAAACCCTAGAAGGTAGCATATAACCCCTAGAAACCATGGTCAGTCACCACTTGCTAAGTGGGGGTGCATATAGTATGGCCTTTCAAGGGGGCGCGAGGCCAGGAGCTACCAGGAGTGGCCGATGCCCAAATGGCAGTTTGCATGTGAGGATCAAATCAAGAGGGGGATAACTCACCAACAACAGGAGTGACTGGATTAAGATGAATACTTCGAGAACAATATCTATTGGAACCTATAGATGTATTGTTTATTGTTTTCGGTAATTTGGAATGGTAGTCTATAACCAATAGGCAATAGGGATAAGATTGACCAGCAACGATTAGCAGCAATAATTAACCAATGCACTGAAGGTACCGCAAGCAATATTTAATGACTAACGCATCACTTTTCGTGAAAAATAATGAGCAATCCCATAGCTGACACGTAAAGTTGACTATCATCAATCATAATTGTTATTGTGCTATTATGTGCAATTTAAGTATTTGATGTACGGAACATTGGAAGTATTTGGGAATACCAATCGTAAGCAAATAGCTAATTATCTAGCTGGCTTACAGCCACTTCTTAGCCTTTTTGGGATACTCTTGATGTACCAAATAGCCACTAAAAGTGAAACTTTTAACAAGGAATCTAGTTACGCCACCAAGTTATCATCGAGTATTGGAAGTATTTGGGACCTACGAAGCAACCAGCAGAGTCCATGGGGCGCACGTCACATGGTCCATGCGATGCCGCCATGGAGTGGCTATATCCTTGTCATGGCTGGGGGAAACTTGGTTCGTGGTTTTATGACAGCTAGTAGTGGTTGTTGGGATGATAGCCAAGAACAATGCTTGAACAACTACGATTGTTGGTAGTTTGATAGTTTTATTGGCGTGTGTTGTTTTCCCCAATATCTCAGGATGGTTGATTGATTATCTACATGAAAATTGTTTCAGACGGATTGAAATCACCAACCAGGCTTGGATTTTCCAGTTGTAATGCCTTTGTCATGATTGTCATTGGTATATCTGCCTGGATTTTGCTGATCGCTATCCACCATGAACCATCATTCATCACCATCTACCACTGTTAGCCAGTCATAGTTGGTAGCTATCGCCAATAGCAACAGCAGCAAATCGTCATTGTTGGATCACCAGTTCAGCACATATGACGATGAATTTTGGTGATCATCGTCCCTCAAATCATAATGAATCACAAAACATGGATCGGCAAATTTGTGGTTTATCGTGATACAAACTAGCACATAACTATGCAATTATACGGAGAATCACTAACAAGAGGTTATGGCAGGACTAGTAACCATGAAAGAGCTTAGTATTCGGCTTGCACTGGGTATGGTCCCGCGTACGTGAATCCCTGCAGTGCGGAAGCGTTGCGGGAGCTGTACGTAAGGAGTATTGTCTGATAACCATCGGACTCATTGGACATTCTTCTTTCATCATTGCATCATAGCCTACTCGGAATCCACTTTTATCATTCACTTGGGCAATCTTGTTTTCAACCAGCGGACTGCTCTGACTGATTGAGGTTGTCATCAAGGCTTTACTGCTTGATGAATAGTGAGTAAAGTCATACAACATGACCCCAGCTACTTCAAGGTCTGACGCGCAAGCTCAGCGAAAGGGAAACAGCTAGTGAGGCCGCGTAAGCTAAAACCGTGGCCAGGTAAGCATCGGGGACGCAAATGCGTAATCAACAACTGATTACAAGGCCATAGCTGATAGTGACTACAACTCTAAAACTAAAGGGCCATCAACAACTATCATCAGTAATTTATTTGTAATAAACACCTTTACTATCAGTAATCAACAACTGATTAAAGGGTTTTTGACACAGCTCTTGTGATTACTGATAGTAACGTATAGAAACCATCCTCCGTTATAGAGTTACTTTGGTAGCACAAGAATCTTACCAATAGTCACTTAATGCTTGTTAAAACACAGTCATCAGATGCTATCCAATTTTGTGAGAAGCTATCGAAACTCACAATACTTTGTTCTCGCTTTATTCTTGACGATTTCTTACCATACTTCTCAGAACATGTGAAATCATCTGATGATCGACAATTACAATGCTCGCAGAATCTAATTAATCATCAGTCATTGCTAATGGTTAAGCAAAAATTATGAATTATTGATGACTAATGATTGGCAATCGTTGTCCATCATGGTTGATTAGTAATGATCAATGATCAATTGCTAATGGTTAGTTCACCACTGTTACTCACCATGATTGTGCATTGATGACAAATGGTACATGTTGATTGGTTAGTCCTATCACTGACTGCTAATTATTGTTGATCAAATTGTTGATCAATCACATGTTGCTATTGATCCATCAAACGATTGACATTGCTAATGGTTAATGACCAAATGTTTAGTGATTACCAATGGTTGACAATCAAAATGGTTCATCACATGTTGCTAATCATTTGGGCGTGACTGAATTACAACGTCATTCACATCACGATTACCAATGGTTAATTGGTTAATGACATGTTACTGATGATCAACCAGTTGTTCATCATCATTAGCCAAGCAAATTCCAAATCAAATCGTTAGTTGATTACCAGTTGTTAATTGTTAAGTGCTCAATTTACTGTTAATTACCATTGTCAAATGATGTAAGTAACCATTGTTGGTAAATACTACTACCAAGTTGCTAACGGTTCCAAGTTGCTAATGATTGATTACACATTTACAACGATTAGCAGGAACGTTAATTGCTAATGATCACACATTTGTTATCAATCATTAGTTTGAAGTAATGATTCATTTGTAACTTGTAATCAATGATGATTAGTAATCATCATTGCTGATTAATTTGTCATGATCATTGATCATTTTTTTTGATTCATCATCATTGCCATGATAGTCTTTTATGATAAGTAATCATAAACTAGATAGTCTCACTATTAGTAGTTATTCTGATTATTAGACTATCATTTAGTAATTATTATTGTTCGTATAAATAGTATTTATTGCTATCACTAATAGACAATTTAGTGCTTAATTGAATGATATACTAATTGTCAGTAATAATCTCAACTATAATCTATTTAGTAATTATTAATTACCCAATAAACTATTTATAGTCTAAAAGACGATCGGCAAAAGAATTGAGGTTATTACTATTGCAACCCAATTGTATATTAATTATAAATTGGATGATAAATTATCTAAAATTATCCAATTAAGCTTATTTCTAATTTGTAAAATTTATTGGATTATATAAATTACTAATAAATTCAGCTGCACTAATTCACAAATTAAGCTTATACACTAATTATAAGTTATAAGTGGGATTCTCCAATTTGTATAATTATAAGCTGAATTATAAATTATATACTCTTTATTATAAACATAATTAATATAGTATTTCTGGGATTTATAATTAGCTGCACTAATTATAGATTAAATCCCACAAATTCAGGTGCTACGCCAGGCCTCTACGGCGAAATTGCGAGTCCCGTGGATCATGGCACCCATGGCGGAGCCTCGGCGCGCACAACCAGGACGTTGCGTGGCGGGGCCGGCGGCGCGGTTGTTGGCCCACAGGGCTTGGCCCACGGCTGGTGGTGAACCATGGGGTATGATGGTGAATGGTGGTTAACCATGGTGAGTAATGATGGTTGAGAATGATTAATGATGGTTATTGATGGTTACTGATGAAAAGGCATGATGGTGAACAATGGTGAGTAGTGATGGTTGAGAGTGATGGTTAATGGATGATTCATTGTGGTAGGTTGCGGTTCATGATGGTTAATGATGGTAAAAACGATCAGTTGCGATTGCCAACGATAGTAGTTGAGTGATCAATCATGGTCGTGAAGTGTGGTCGTAATATTGATTGATAGCGTTTAATGATGGCTAAGTGCATGGTGGTGAATGATCATTGATGATGATGAATGGTGCTGCACAGCGGTCAATGGATGTCAATATCCAAAAAGCAGGTTGTATGTCCGCGCAACTAAAACCCAGCAAGAGCCACCATTGCTGGTGAATAAAGTCACTAGTGGTTGGTATTCAGTGACAACCACCGCAGTGGGTTGTTCTCCCACCAATGTTTTACCCACCCCATGGCTGACTGGCGCCTGTATCGCAGGGCGCTTCCATTACTCAGAGCGGCCAAACTTGTAATGGTAAACACATCTGAAGATTCTAACTGACTGTTTAACTTTCATACCTGACGGTTTGAACTAGCTATCTACATCATATCTAAACAGGTATGCTTCAATCTTGTTCAGCAATCAATGTTGGTTATGCTCGACCATGCCATCGCAGCTCAGGAATCGCAATTCACCACCAGAATTGTGGAAAGAGGTTTGAGGCTTTGCCCGCTGAAATTGCGCGCTTTGCCCATTGGATGCTTGGTGAGCGCCCACCGGGAAGAAGTTCATGGTAAGGAATCAAACACAATGAGGACGAGCGTCAAAGAACCATGGTTGATGCACCAAGTTTGTTTCTTTTTTCTTGGGTTATAGTAGTTGATCCCTTTGAACATGGTCGTTCTTGACATCTATGTGAGTTTGACCCAGTGTATTTGTCAAACCTTTCACCCAACAGGAAAGGGGTGGGAGAGGAGCAACAATGATGAACAATGAGCTCAATCACGGTGATTTATTGATGAAGCGGCAGTAGCCATTATCAACCATTGTCTATTACTAACCATGATTGTCCCAGTGTCTATTCATAGCATTTCATAGCTACTGTGGTTAATTGATAGTAGTGGCTAAGAGTGGTATATCAGATTTCATACTAGTATGACCAGATGTTAAACCAGTGTTGGCCCTTGTCTTTAAAAAGCATTAGGCTATTTGCCATCATGCTCCGCTTTCTAGTAACCAGTACTTGTCAGTAGCCACTATCAGTCACCATTTCTTTTTCTACTCGTTGCCATCGGCCGTGGTAAATCATTATTGCTGACGTGCTTTGAATCCCTCAGCTACTAGCTTGGTTTGAATTCACCACCCTTATTATGTAAAAAAGGAATATTATGACATGATAGAATATACTATGGCTCAGAGCCCCAGATCCCAGGAAGCGCGAATCCTCACGCAGATCAGATGTCGGAATGTGGCTACTTGGAAGGTGACCCGACTCGCAGCTGGCTGTTGAGCCTGATCCCTCTGAACGTTCTGTTTGATTTGGCGAGCTGGGTCAATATGAACCAACCACAAACCATGGTCAAGTAATTGGCTGGTTAATGGTTAATAATATGGGAGAATAACCAACAATAGTAGGGGATATACCAGCGCTATATGGCTATGGGTCAATATCAGCCAACCAATTTCATGGAGGATAAGTTCACCAACTTTACAGGGAAAACAATGGTTCATGATAGGGGAACCAGGGGTACCGGGTTTTGACCCACTGCCATTTGTGGTTCCTAACAGTTTACTACGCCACCCTTGATTGATCACTGCAAGGGGCTATGTTGATTGCTTGGATCTACTTGGCATGTAAGATTTCCACTTGTTGCATCGCAAAAGTGGTGGTACCCCGAAGTCGATGAAAAGCGAGCTGTTGCTTGAGATGGCTTATGGGGTCTTGTCTCATCCTCGATAGCTTAGCGTCCCCATGTACTAATGGAAATTGGTGACATTCATCACGGTTTATGAGGTTACCATGGTTGTATCCCAGGGAACCAAACCCAACTGCACATCCAAGCACCTA
The DNA here is from genome assembly GCA_009767595.1 of Symbiodinium kawagutii. Taxonomy (NCBI): domain Eukaryota; class Dinophyceae; order Suessiales; family Symbiodiniaceae; genus Symbiodinium; species Symbiodinium kawagutii. The sequence goes on along the minus strand of VSDK01022083.1, from coordinate 358,395 downwards.
TGAACCTCACATTTGGCCTTTCACAATGTGGTCAGTCAGTTTGAGTGCGACTACAGCGCAGTGGACGATCATCCAAGATGCACTGATTCATGGGGACTGTACATGCTCATGAGTGGCTCTGGCTCAAAATTCACAACCCTCCGTAGCCAAACATCATTGACCATTTTCAACCAGCAGTGTATCCACCATTAGCAGTGATTAGCCGTCAATTTGCCACTAATCACCATCAAGTTAGCCATCAATTAGCCAACATGGAGCATGAATTGTCCATCAATCTTCACCATTTCTCAATGACGTTCTTGGAATATCATTAGCTAGATGATTACATAAGTCAATGGGCCATTGTTAATGATTATGAATGGCTAGTATTCACCATGACCAATGATCATCCATGACTCTCAATCATTGGGGAGCATTGTCATCATCGCCATGTCACTGGCTGCAACCTGCTTCCAGGAAGCCCTGCAGTAGTGCAAGACAAGTGTGGAGCTGCCAAGGCCGGTGATCATGTGGAGGAACAGTCAGACTTCCCAAAGATTACCTAGCAATAGGGGATAGTGACCAACCCTATCTAATAGGTAAAAATAGGGGATAGGTAAAACCATCTAATAGGTAAAACCATCTAATAGGGGATAGGTAAAATATTACCTAGTAAAACCATCTAATAGGTAAGAACAAGATGGTAATTATCGTTATCATTGCTGGTCAATGGTTATCAATAGGGGATAATGACCAACAACTACAGGGGTTATACCAACTATTCTTTAACAACTATGACATACCAACTATGATAAATTACCAAAGGATCTTGGTGCCAGTGCTATAATTGGGTATAGGCAATACAACAATGTTATGACAACAATAAATGAATATTAAGGTGATAACAACTTGTCATGGTAAAGAATTATTTTATTTATACGGTAGCTGTTATAAAATGATTGTTGATTGCTATCAAAATATGCTTCTCCACAACAGTAAGATATACTAGGTTCTGGTGACATAGGTTTTTCTTACATGGGGTATGTTTACTAAGTGCTATGTCATTAGCCCCTAGTATAGTAGTAACAAGCGGAAACAGGCGGTTCTGAGGTGTCCAGAGATCTCTTAATCGCACCGCAACGTTGGTGCATGAATTGATGCATAGGAGCCCTGAAAAATCTGGGGAGCCATGAAGCATAGCTGGTTCACAGGCCCCCCCCGCTGTCGCTCAGTGGTTTAGGTTGCCATTTGGGTCAATCTCGTGTCAGGCCCTGCGATGAGTTACCTTCAACAGAGTGGTGCCCTCACTGGAAAGTGTGAGTTCAGAAGCAATCGAACTAGAGTGATATCAGTTCTACCTTACACCAGCTGGTTGTGTCAATTCTGTGTCAACTTACCTTACTGGGGCTCATCGTTTTGAAGTCGGGAAGAATCTCCTTTGCCATTTTACCATTTTGCTATCCAAACTGGTTTCCCATGGTGCCGTGTGGCTCTGACAACATATTTTTCTGATAAATAGTGGGGGGTGTACCCAGAAATGATGATGCTTTGCCTACAAAACTGAACATATCTGACCGGTTTTGGAGCTCACACTCACACCGCATGGCTGTTGTCCTTTCTGATCACGGCTGTGGTCAGTCATGAAATCCAGCAGCGTTGTGCGAAGCCTCTGAAACGCTGCAGGGGACTGACGCAGTGCTTTTCGTGGATAGTTGAGCCAAGCCGCTGATCAATGGGGGGACCAACTAGTAGGACATAAATCGTGGCTATAACCACCACTCGTTGATGTATAGTGGTTATGCAGTTATACTAGTGGTTGTACTAGTGGTTGCACTTGTGCTTATACAAATGGTTATACTAGAGGTTATACCAATGGTTGTGCTAGTGGTTGTATGCTAACATTGATAGACCAACATTGATATACAAGTGAATATTAGTGAATGTATCCTGCTTAATGTACTAACATTGACCAAATTCATACTAGTCGGTCAAATTTGGGGGGTCCCCTATCTTGAGAAAGCACCAGATGCAACACCATGAGATGATCAAGGCTGTCATCGCAAGGGATGAATCTGACTAGTTCGTTTTTCACCCATGAATAAGTGTGATTTTGCCTTCGGAATTTGGGATATTACAATGATATCATTTTAAACAGTTGGTTCTTTTGGAGCACCCCCCATTTCCGCGCAGCCCTTGAATTACCTTCGATGTGATCAGCGGTTTGTCACTGATCAGCGGAGCCGAGCCAGAAGCATCTCGAGTCCGAAGAACGGACCTGGGATGTCAGGCGACGTCTCTGCGGTGAGCGATGCAAAGTCGTCAGGTCAAAACGATGTGGAACAGCCAAGAGCTCCAAGGTCAGTTGGCAGGCTGCAATATGCTGCAAGGTCCCAGTGATTTTCAGATGATATACCCATCAACAATGCTGATTTTCCAGCAGGGAAGGATTGTTTGCTGCAAGGTATTGGTTGTAGCTCGCTCGAAAATTAAAACCTTATGTGCATGCCTGAATGACCCTCTTGCTTCATGGTAGAAGTCGTGAATGCAAACCTTGTGTTTTGAGATCTGTTGCCTGAGGATGACGGTAGCCAGAACAAACTCTTAGTTTTCTGGTGAACCTATTCATCCCATTCATGACTGCGGTCACTGTTTCTGGGTGCTTGTTCTTTCTGGGCAGAGGGTAAAGTACGGATATCAGTCAACACATAGCATATAAATACTCATTGCCAGCATACCTTGATAGTTATGGCATTTCATGGCATCATTCGAATATAATTCCTGGTTGAATACGTGTCTGGCTGAATACCAGTACCAACTAGCCTGCCAGAACGGAAGAATGAAACCTTTAGTGAGTTCATGTTGAAGTATTTCAGCAAAGGTTTGCCTGGGTATGGGCGCGGCAAAAAACCAGGGGTACGGTACAGGGTTTGACACACCGCTTTGGTCAAGGCTTTGCCACTATGCTGCTGTGGTTGCTACTGTCTTTCAATCATTCTAAGGGCCTTGTTGTGGATGGCCAACATCATTGCAAGTCCACTCTTTGAATCAGGGATGAACAAAACACTATCTCCATTTCTATCAATTATAAAGTTCGACGACCCCCAAATTATGACTGGTCATGGTAAACCTGCCAATTGTCTAGGTCTCCTTGGACCATCAACGATAGGGATGTAATAAGAATGATACCGATAGTAACTAGTAGCAATAGCAATAGCAATAGCGGTAGCAGTAGCAGTATATAGCAGTAGTATCGCAGTGGGTCAGACCCTGCACCCCTGGTGTCCAACCATCATTATCCATTGTTTTCCCTATAGTTTTGTTGGTTAGTATCCCCCAACAAATTGTTGGTTAACATTGACCCATAGCCCTATATAGCTGGTATATCCCCTATAAGTGTTAGTTATAAAGCTGGTATATCCCCCATTAGCCATTAACCAGCCATTGTTAATGGTTACTATTGACCCAATCACCATAGAGTTGGTATATATCCCCTGTAAGTGTTAGTTATCATCCCCTACTCTTAACCATGAACCAGCTATTCTTAGTGATGAACTGCTTGACCCAGCTCGCAATATCAAAAATGGCTCCCACGTGAACCCCGCGTGGTACCCACTGCTCGCTGTTGCCTCACCAGGACTCAGCGCCCAGCGCCGCCGCAGCGGCGGCACGGATCAATCGAGTGCTGAAGAAGCGGGGCGTCTCAACGGCTGAATCAGCCATTGCTATGGGTCAATATTAAGCAATGGTCAATGATTATATGATAGATAATGCTTAGCTATGGGAATTAAATGGGAATAGTGTTCAATAATGGTTGTATTAATCAATGGTTAATGATCATCTATCATAGCTTTGATTTGATTTGGGTAGAAAAATCTTTGATTTTGGGGAGAAAATTGTGGGATAAGTTCGTAACAAGCCTTGGAGCTTGCTTGGCTGGTTAATGATTGATTAATCACAATAGTGGATAATAATCAACAATGATAATAATGATAATAATTAATCACAGCTAATGATATCATTGTTGATTATCAATGATAATGACCATTAACAATTCTTATCATTACCATTCTTATCATTATAATCACAGCAAATGATAAGAATAATGATTAACAATGGTAATGATAAGAATCAGCTACTGATTAACCATCGGAACAGCTGGTTGATCGTTATCAATAGGGGATAAGAAGCAATAGTTTGATAGGGGATATACCAATCAGCTACGGCTATGGGTGTAGTGATTCATGGCTATGGGTCAATATACTTCACTAAGAATAGCTGGTTACTGGGTAAGAGTAGGGGATGATAACTTGCAAAGATAGGGGATTTACCAGCTATACATGGCTATGGGTCAATATTAAGCACCAGTTTTATGGGGGATAAAAAGCAACACAACCAGGGGCAAAACAATGATTAGTGATGATTGGACACAAGGGGTACAGGGCGAACTGACCCACAGCCATATAAACCACCAGTTGGTGGTTTCAAAATCATTTTTCATGGTCAACTATAGGGAATAATAGCCAACCAATGATGGCTTATGGTGATTAATAACGGCTCATACTGGCTATTGGTTAGTGATTGGTGATTCGGTGGTCGGTGACAAGCCCCACACTAGGTGATTCATAATGGTGGTTGGCAATTGGTGATTCATCATGGTGAATATCCACTGTTGACCAACTTTTTTGGGGAGGATGGGGCAGCCAGCCACGAACCAGATAGCAAGTATATAGAATGAATGGCCCATCATAAGGGGACTGGAAGTGGACTTTTACTTGTGAGTGATTGTGGTTTGCCAGTCAAGGTACCCACTAATATTCAATCAGCTATGATGGGCTACAAGCACGGCATATGTGATAATCATATCTAGATGTAGGAAGGTTATGCAAAGAATGCCCATCACATACATACATAGATATATAGATAGATAAATAGATAGATAGATAGGGATAGGAAGATCAAACAAGATCCCCCATCACTTTCGTTTTATTTGCGCGCATGTTAAATATCAGTCTACCTCGCTGGGACACCGACCAACGGGTATCCTGTGGTGGCTCAGGAAAAAGTTGGAACAAGTCTTTGTGGCAGGCACTTTCAGAGAAGGCGCAGCCAAGCAATCTCCCCAGACGTCGCGTTCTCAAAATAGGGGCTATAACCCTTGATAATGGTTGATAGTAGGGGATAGCCACCAACAATAATTGGTTAAACAACTGCTAGCAATGGGTGTTTCTCAAAATACTGGCACCCCAAAAAATGATTGCTTTAGGACTATAAATGATTCATATAAGGGATGATAACTTTAGGACTATAAATGATTCATATAAGGGACGACAACTGGGGGTACCTCTATTCTGAGAAACCACCAGCTGACTCTCCGAAGCTGCTTCAGCCTCACATTTACTACACAGCTATAGTTGGTTGACGATTGATGCCATTCATGGCAATTCCCGTTTCACCAATATCGTTTGAACCTATTCACAACAGTTTATTATTTGTGAGTGTGTCTTGCTATTGGATGTTGTCATTCGCCATAATGCACGATGATTGTGAAGCAGTAGAAATGTTGTTCCCCTCTCCATTCATGTTGTTTCTCGGTGTCGTCAAACCGAGGTGGTGCACCTTCATGCCATCTTTGACACCCCCACACAATAAAGGTGTTACAAGCAACAACCATGGGGATAAACTACCTAGGTTGTCCATCTTTGACAACATAATTGTCATCGACATTGGGTTTCTCAAAATAGGAGACCCCCCAAAATGGTTGGTTTATGAGTATAAATGATTAATAAGAAATGCTTCAAGACTAGAAATGGTTAATTAAAATGGTTTATGACTATAAATGGAGAAACACCCGCGTAGGTAGTTGATAAAGATCATTCATCAAAAGCTTTTTCCACATCCAAGCATCCAAGCGCCAAAGATTCTTTCATCACCATGACGAGTGATCTTGCAGCTGGCCAGGATTTCAATCGGAACTTCGCTTCCTGGTGAAGGAGGTGGTGCTGGATACTGGATGGCCATGGTTGGGGGGTGGTGCGGTGTATGGGTAAACTGACATATGGGATGCTGACCAGTTCATATGGGTTACTAACCACTTCATATGGATTTCTAACCAGTTTAAATGGTTTGCTCACTAGTTACAAACAGAGAGAATCATCCAGGTGTACTGTAACCCCGGAACCATTGAACCATTCACCAGGTTGGTCTCCCAACCAAGATGATGCTTGACTTGAGTCCAGCACTTTGGTATCCCTTGGGTCAGTTAGATGGTAGAAAAAACTGAGAAGCACCTACACTTATTAAAACTGCCAGAGATTAGCAGGTTTGGCAGGTTGCTTGGCTTTGTTGGCACAGAAAGGTTTTGCGACTTTTTTTTTGACCCTCATCCCCAAGCAGATTCGAGGGCAGGCATTGAAGGAACGACTGGTGTGACCTTTGTTGGCTTGGTTCATGGCTATCTTGCGATAAGTTGATTGTTTAGTCTTGTGACAGCAACTGCTGACCATTTTATGAATAGAGTGCTAATAGTATATGTATATATGTATATATACACATATTATACGTACATATATATATATATTTGTAATACATGTATATATATATATATTTATGTAATACATGTGTGTATATATTTCTATATACACATATGTAATACATGTATTTATATTTACATTTGTAAATAGACGAAGTACATGATATTATATATTTTTGCATGGTTCTTAGCTGCTCGCCAAGCAGTTTTGTTTTGCTTGTTGTGTTCGGCTTGGCTGCTACACGGAAGATGATTTGCTCACGCTCAAGGTATAGCCCGGCTCGTTCGGAGATCCATGACGTTCCTGTGTCGGGGTTGGGACTGACATGTAGTGACGGAGATAAGCACACCGCATGTAAGGTCAATTCAGTACAGCAAGGAAGGTTTGAAGTCAGGTTTTCATGCTGGACCATGAGCGAATTTTCACTGGCAACCCCACTTCTCAACTAACAAGTAGAAATAGCGCTACATCCAGATTTCGATATTAGTTTACCTACCCCTTATGCAAAGCAGACCTTCATCATGCACGAAGTGTGAAAAAAGTTATCTCATCAACCAGCTAATTAAACCGATTACACCTTGGTTTTTTGACGCCTGCCCTCGGCTAGGCCCTCTACTTCTCTCAAGATGATGGTGCTGACAGGTCCTCCCGTGATCCTGCTGAGTGTCCGGATATGCAGGGCATAGGGGCGCCAGCAGCGCTTCTCCCCTTGTTTGGTTTGTATACCCAAGTGGTTTCATATGGCTTTTATAAGGATTATATAGTGATTAATAATAGGAGACATTCACCAACAATAAGTCCAAATCTGACCAAAAACACCACTATACGCTGAGAGAATTTCGGCACCAGCTGGTTGCCCTGCATCCGGTTGTGTCGAAAAGCTACCAGCTTTGAGAACTTGCGAACGCTACCGGGAAGCTTCTGCGCAGATGACAAGCTGGTTCAACCTGGGGACAAGAAACTCAGAGATCCACAGTGATCCTTCTATCCCATTGTGTTTTGAGCCCTGGAGGAAGTTATTTTCTGGGCCGTGAGAAGGTATGAAAATTCTGAGATCAGCCTCCTGAAATTGCCGACGAAATGGATACATGGCTGCTATGGCACCAACAATCCAGTAAAGGTCAGCTCCGGTGATGACCCACTCATCAACGATCCTGGAGTGATCTGTGGCGAGGCTTGGGAAACAAAGCATTTCTAGCTGACCGTTAACATCAAGTCCTCATTAATTGATATGAATTGAACATTTTGTTGATTCATCATCAACTTGCTACTAAGCACCATTGACCGCCATTGGACATGCTTAACCAGCATTAACTACTTAGCATTGTGCCAATAGTGGTGCCAATAGTGGTGCCAATAGTGGTGCCAATAGTGCTTCACAGGTTTCCACTATAATATGTTGCTAAACCCAATGAACTATTAGAACTATTGGTACCAATTACTCACAAGCATTATTAAGCATGGTTACCACATGTTACCACCACCAGTAGTACTGACCCTGTGAGTTCATGGTGCCACAGATGGATCGAGTCATTGTCAGGTTGGATCACCGTGGAGCCGAAGAATTGGTGGAACTGCTGCTGTGCTCCAAAGCCGAGTGACCAACGGAGACATCGGCGGTCCAGGAACGGGAACTCGATAGCTTTAATGATGGCAATTCCATGATGGTTCGAACATCGTTTTTAAAGCTATCATTAAATGATTAAATGATCTGATTTCATGATGGTTAGAACATCGTTTTTTTATGATGGTCTTAATGATGGCTTGAATCATGATTTTATCAGGGTGTAGCGATGCTTCAATTTGATGATGGTTTTGTAATGGGTTTTTCAGATGGTTGATACCTCAGGATGTATTTGCGGGGACCATATTTCATGACACAATTCACAGTGCAAGTCGCTGGGTGTGTCCTCACCAGAGCACCAACTTGTAATGGATGAGCCATCCATGTTCACTTACCAACAGGGGAGGACTCGATGGGGTTGCAAGGTCATGCGAGTGTCGGTCAATGACCCACTGAGCTACGGATCCAACATTGATTCATCACGTCAAGGGTGAACAGTTCCAAATCCGATAGACTATATCCAGCAAATATATGCAAATATATGTAGTTATTGTTTGATATGAAAAACATAATGTTGTCGTAGTTATACACATGTAGGTTATTTGTTTATGTTTCCCGTTAGAAGGCATATGACATATAGATCCAGCAAATCCAGCCGTCAGCCACTTGCATGCACTGAACGCCAACGGTCCAAGTATTCGTTTTTGAGCCCACAGTGGCAGCCCAGCGAGGTACTTCATTGGTTCTTCCAGCCGCTCCGTGTTCTCTGCTGCCGTCAGAAGACAACGGCTCCCTGGCAATAGCTGGACTTCCACGGAATTCATTCAGGAGGTGACAAGCAGCGGTCAGAAAAGTAAGTCGGGAAGTACGGTGAGAATAGTCAGTCGTAAACCAGGCTGCCGGTTTTTACGTTGTTTTTTTTCAACCATTGCTTCTAAGAGACTTGAGCATATTTTTAGGATGGGGCAGCAACCCACCAGCCGCAGAAACTCTTTCTTGACGTCGATATCCGTGGGTAGCTGGATCTTGTGCACTGGTTCTATTTGCAACGATCGGCGGATGCAACGACCAAGGCTGCACCAATAGGTGGCTAAGCCACTCAAATACCGCTGAAGTGACAACAAACAGGCCTTAGGACTGCGGGTGGTCTTCCTCATGAGTTCAGAAGTAAGCTTACCCTTGCCCCCAAGAACCAGAATGATACAAAAGGGCTATTCATGGTCAATTGCGGTGGCTCCTGGTGTTCAACCATTGTGGACAAGATGCATTTTTGTTGAATACACTTGGAGTTTCACCGCATGACTGTTGGTTGTATCAATATCCCCAGAGGCCTCAGGTTGGTTGGTCGTATCCCTATGGGTGTTTCTCAAAATGGGGGTACCCCTAACTCATCCTTTATGCATCATTTGTAGTAATAAACCATCCATTTTTTGGTTTCCCAATTTTAAGACCCCCTCCTATAGTTGGTGGTTTCTCAAAATAGGGGGCCCAAAAAATGGTTGGTTTATTACTATAAATGACTATTTGGGGGTCGCCTATTTTGAGAAACCACCAGTTGTTGATTGCAGCCCCCAAAGCACTGATGCTTTGCACCGGCCCGGCTTGTTGCACCACCCTGGCCGCTGAGGACACAGAGCGGCAAAGCTCCCAAGTCTTCTGATGAGGTACCTGGACCGCCATCCCCAGGATGTGTTGCGTGTTGCATCCCTAGTATGGCTGGTGCTTGTCGCTGGTATCCCATTCTCGGTATTTCTCGGTTATGGTTGTTTGATATAGGTGTGTCTCAAGCCATAGGGGTACCCTCAAATCATCTACTTATCAACAATTTATAGTGGTAAACCAGGCAGCACAAACTAGGGTCCCCTATAGCTCGAACAGCAATCATATGACCATTCTTCTTGGTTAAATCCCTAAAGCTGGACCTGGGTGTTTCTCGAAAAGGGGGTACCCCTGTACCCCCCAACTCATCCAATAGTATCATTATCATGAAAAAACACCAATGTTTTTCCCATTTTCAGAAACCAGTATGTATGTATATATATATATACATACATATATATATATAGATATAGACACATGAGATCCCATGAGTGCTGGTTCCATCCCCCTGATTGCAACTTCCCCGAGTCCTCATCTCGCCATTCGCTCCAGGTTTTCTGTGCGTCGCTCCAAGTCTCAGATGCTGCGAAACGGTGCACAGCAGAGCAGTAGGCTGGGGTTGGGTCCCAGATCATCGTTTGGTTGACATGGCCTACTAGGCCTATGGATAGCCTACTGGGCCTAGAATAATCGTGTTGGGCCTCGTTCAATGATCATCCAACTGGTTCACCATGTTGCTTGCCTATACTGTCGGCAGGAGCTATTGCCATGATTGTGGCTCGTAGCTGCTTAGTTGCCCACGGATCTAGTATGTACCCTAAGTGGGGTCATATCATCCGTAAATGGGTTATTGTCCGAGAAGGTATGGTTTGGGAACCTGCAGCGAAGCTGCCCCAAATGATGTTTCTAAAGAAGGACAGCAAGGATGTTTATGGTTTGTCCTGCTTTACAAACTATGCTTTTTATAGGAACTGCTGATGTCGAGTGAACAAGAACAGCAATGATAGTTTTTCTAAGTGTTTCTAAGTAATCAACTATAGTTAATCAGAACCGACTACATACTGATGCAACATCTATGGACAGTTCATTTGAGCAGTCGGAGGTGACCATCTGTAGCTTCCAATTTTTTTTCCCAATCCTCTCCGCACCAGAGCCGCATTCGAAGCTATACATACCTGCTTTGTTGCGGGGTTATGTAAGACGGTTAACCCTGGTTGCTATTGTACTGTTATACTGTAATGATAAACATTGGCTAGTGCAGTTTGATGATATCATTTGTAAGCCCATTATAACCATAGTTAGTTTGGCAAGGAACTGAACTCTTACAACTAGACTTGGAACCAACTTACCAAAGTGGAATCAGCCAATGCCTGGTGCTGTTGCCACCCCTCGACCAAGCATTGCAGTGAATTTGCGACCAAACAAGTGGACGAGCAGTAGATCTGAGTGCGGTCAGTTGTTGCCAGTTGATGATCATGACCCATTTGTGGATTGTTCATTGACCACGATGGTTCACCAAGATGGGTTGGAAGCTTCTTAATCGGACTTCCATTACGTGGAAAAGCACACAGGAGTTTCGTCCCCAAAATGGGTAGTTTTCCATTTTATGGCTTATCCAAGTGGTTTACTGGTTATGTGTTTGTTGTTGATCAAGCTAGATTCGACCCTGCTTCCCCAGATTGCAGGTGGGCGTGCTCGACACCGCCGGAAAGCATCAAAACAAAACAGCTGCGGCGCCAAACAATACATATAGTTGAATTGTTGATCGCTGCGGATTAGCAACAAACGGGTGTGAGTTGATGCCGCCCCCAGACCGGATTGGTGCATAGCTCAACGAATGTAGGGTTTGACTGACCCACAGCCGACTATGGACAATTAGCCAATAATGAGGTGGTTTATGGTGGGGTTCGTTCCAGTTCACCATGTGATTTACCATCAGCTTTAACAAGTGCAAAGTGGGAACCAAAAAGAATTTTGCTCAAGTGGCGAATTGCCAATGATTTAAAGACATAGGTAGATGATGGTAGATGAATAGAAAGGCTGCAGCAGAGTTCCCAAGTTGTAATGATCAGAAGCTGCACACCAGCAGACTGCAAAATCTGAAGCCTGGAAAATGAGTTTTCTGGACAAAAATCTACTTTTTTCCTGGCAAACATCTCAGCTTTCAGATGCTTTCAGAAGGATGCCGGAACCATCAACTGCGGCACCATCAGCGGACCGGGGCGTCGCATGGCTTACAATCTTATGTCCACAGTGCACACACCAAGAAAAGGACACTGTGATTGTTGGAGTTTCCTGATCAGACTGATAAGGGAACCAACCCCCAAAGTCTTGGTTGGTTTATTAGTATAGATGGTTAATTGACTGGATGATTTGGGGGTACTTCATTTGGAGAAACACCCATTGAAACATCGATCTTTGTTGGTGAAGCTGCTGAGGATCAACAGTGTGTGAATCTCACCACGTTGCTTACATCGTTTGATATTCACATGTCTGCCAGCTGAGCACTAATCACAATTATCGGATAGTTCATACCAATGATAGCCAGTATAGTATATGTAACAAGTACATATAAACTATAGTGTAACGTAATGATCACCATCAACGATGCACCAATCACAACCCAACTTGCAAGATGTTGAGACAAGAAAGATGATATACCAATAGCAACCAGATCGCAAAGACAATCCTAGACCCCAAGCTTGAACCATCACCGGTGGTGCTTTTTCGGTCATGGAACCTGAGTTCTTTCACCCTGCACGAAGCTCTTATCTGCCGCTGTTCAGCCTCGATCCAATCCCTGATTGAACGCACGGAGGTGCAGATCCCGGTAACGTGAACGTGGGTTCCTGGGATGTCACCAGCAGTCTATGGATGGCTGTGCCACTGAGATTTATGGCCTTGTTCTTGATCATGGATAATGTTTGATTTTGAAGGTCTTTTTTCTGTGATTAGTGATGCTTTATAGATGCTTCATTGCTGGCTAGTGGCTGATTGCTCCTGATTCGTCATCTGGTTGTTGATGGATCTCACCAGGGTGAAGGGATGTTGTGGCCAAAACCAGCTGTTGGTCGTTGACATGAGGTTAGGAACTTCTTAATTCTTTATGGTGGTCAACCATTGGGCGTACATAATTCATAGTTAACTTAGTAAATTCTTTCAATTTTATTCGTGGTTACTCATGCCCATTCTACTCCATTATGTACCTCTATCAATCACTATTCATGCTCATGATGTCCATTATTGGTACATTGTCAACAATTGCGCAGGCGTTCTTGCCATTGTTTGATTATCATTTGACCATGAGTATTCTATTTGTCCTCGCTGTATTGGCCATTGTGAACCTATGAATCTGGTCAATTGTTGGCTTATCATCTAATCGTCCCAATGTCAACCACTATTCTTTGCTTCATGTTTCGATACGTTGTATATATATACATATGTGTATACATACTCGCTTACCATCATCTACCATTGTCACCCCTCACCATGTCAACAACCATCATGCACCACACATATTTTCTACTTCCGCCTATCTCTAGCTAGCAAATGGTGACTTGACTTAACCATCACACAGCAAATCATCTGCCATCAACTGACCCATCACGAAGCGCATCACCGCCAACCACCAACCGCGCCATGCCGCCGAAGCACAGGAAGCGACAAGCCACCGCCGCCATGGCGGTGCGCGCCTCCTTCGAAAACAGCAACGAGGCGGGACGGGTGGAGAACTTAGTGTAGCGGGGATCGACCATTTGCCAGAATCAATATTGAACACCATCATTAGTTGATTATCACTTTAATATGATCATTAATCATCATTATTGGAATGATTAATATTGAATCAATATTGAATCAGTTATCGAATTGATATTGATATTGATCTTGTTGTAGGATTCCCATTAATGGATTCTCTTAGGTAACCATTACTCATCATCATTGAATCAAAATCAATTCGTGGGTACACCAGCCGTCATTATTTATCGATCATTGGTTTAATCATTACAGGAGAACAGACGAGATATTCATGTCTAATGCTCAATGCCTGGTCTGGCAGATTGAACAAGGTTTGATGCCTGCAAGGGGAATTGATGGTTGATGCAAAATACCTGGCAGGTGATAAGAAACACCTCACTATCAACCGATACAAAGAATCAGGGGGCTTGGCTTAGTGAGCTACTGTGTTTTTTTGAAATACATGTAACCCTTTACATCCGTCAGTTATAGCAATAAACCAAGCATTTTTTGGGTTCCCAATTTTGAGAAATCCCCAGGTATCAAAGAACTTACAAACCGCTTTAGCTTATGCACGTCCGATTGCAACCGGATGATACACCGAATTATAGTCGGATTCGTGGCTTGGTAGCTCGGATAAGAAGCCGGTTCATGGATGTTCATGGTAGATATAGGTGATTTGTGAAGTGGCTAATGAACCAACAGATTTGATTGGCCTGTTGTTGTGATTCATTCAAGTAATAGTGGTGGAGTAGCTGTGAATGTACGCTTGATTGAAAACGACAAATCCTGATGGCGGTAGTCATTGGTTACACGGACAATGAACTAGGAACAGTCAAAAAAATACTGTTCCGGTCATGAGAATATCGCAATTTATTTCCAATGAGCCAATCCACAACTGCGGGATAGTGTGGTTACTTTACCTTTTGAACTCTATCATAAGCATCGGCATGAATGATCAAGAAACATCATTGACCAATCAAGACCAAACCTCATTCTGGTGAACCATCATGAACAAATCAAACAACCAATCAAATAACCATCATTAACCATTGTCATCCACAAAAGGTTGTGGGTTGCAGTTGGTTCCCATTGCCAAGCATCATTGACCATTAGCAGCTATTATCAACCACCACCAATCAGCTCTAAACATTATGGTTAATGGCCATCATTAACAATAATTAACGATTGCCAACCATTATCAACCACCATTCATCATTGGCCGTTGACTGGTAACCATCATCAACCATCCAACATCGATTATCAGCCATTTTCAACCAGCTTGAACCATCATCAAGCAACATTGATTTGGTCAATAGCCACTATGGACCCCTATCAATCATGGTTAAACAGTTAAACATCAATATCAAGCATCATTACACATTGTCAACTGACATTAAACATCATTTACCATGATCAACGAATATCAGCCATTACTAAGCATCATTAAGCATCAATCATCAACCGATATTAACCCTTAGTAACCATGATCACCAATCATCAATCATCAACCCTTACTTAACCCTTAGTTACCGTTATTTACCCTTAGTAACCCTTAGTAACCATTAACCCTTATTAACCCATAGTTCTCGCTTCTCGCTTCTCGCTGGTCCCTGTCGTGCCGCCGAGGTGGGCGTCTTCTCACGTCTCACGAATTCCTACTGCCTCGTCGCCTTGGGTGGATCTGAGTCCGGGCCACGGCACGCGGCGCTGCGAGTCACCGGTGGAATCAGATGCTGTGGGTACAAGGTGGGCCCGGGCCCCCAGTAGTTATAACTTGGTTTATAAGGCCATTTAACTATACTTATATCTACCATAACTGGTAGTTACCCTAGTTGTAAACCAACTTATAGCTGGTTAGGGGCCCACCTTGTAGGTGTAGAAGAACATGCGACAATCACCGCAACGATTGCCGGTTCCAAATCCAAGTGCCCTGAATCTCCGCCGTCTCCAGACAGAAACAAGTTATCGACATGAGATGCCCTATCAGATGGTGGTTTCTCAAAATAGGGGACCCCAATCATGGTGGGTTTGATACTATGAATGGTGAGTATGAAAGATGATTTGGGGGCACCCCTATTTTGAAATCACCACATGCTGCTGGTAGGTCTACCATAACAAACAACAAAGAATAAAGAAAAGGGGTAGCAATGATGATTGATGACGATGACGATGACGATGACGATGGCAATGATGATGATGATGATGATGATGATGATGATGATGATGATGATGATCATGATCATGATGATGATGATGATCATTTCATTATCATCATCATCATAATGTTGGCAGTGATAGTAGTTGAGCAGATCAGGGCTTGATGAAGCTTCCTGGTTGCTTGGATATCTAAAAATCGCCATTTTGACCCTTCTTCGCCATAGTTAGTCATTGTCAACTCGGCTTGTCAAACACAATTCTTAGCCATTACCAATTCTTATCCAATAATGCACAATTTGAAGCTGATTTGTTGTTAAGATGATGATTGCCACTCATAGCATCGCGTCTGGGAAGATGCCCAATCCTATGTCGACAACGGAAGGGTTGTTGTGGGGCTGCTGCCCAGGAACTTCTACAGCGTCTTCGAGGCAGGACTTCGGAGTTCGCAGGGTAAGACCTGGGGCAGTTGACTTGGGGACTGGAGGAGTCTGCAGGGAGATGTCGAAAGTGTCAACCCTCATTAAGACAGGGAGTTTTGCTAGTAATCATCAACAAAAAAAAGGCTCACTGTCCATCGTTTCTGTTTTTGCGAGAGGCAAATACCAGGGCTGCAGGATTTCAATTTGCTGATAGCAGACTCCAAGTTAGATTTCGCCTTTGAAAATGCTGTGAATGACGTAACTATATTGTGGTCGCTTAGGTCCCTAACAAAGGGGCACCCAGACGTAGCTACAATTCTGATGATTCCTGACAGGTTTGAAACATGCTTGGACTATTGCAATCAAACATTGATGTGCTAACATGTTTTACTGTCATAATATCGATGATTTGGTTCTGTCTGGAACACCGGAGATCCAGGGAGGTTGGATCTGGAAGGGGCCATAATTGCAGTGTGAGATCCTATCGCAAGTCCAGACTTCAACTCATGCTGATCTTCGACAAATTGCTGGGCCAAAAAGAAACGGATACTTTCAGATAGTGTCAGGCCATCTACGAAACTATCATGTTTTGGGGGTCCAAGCCACCAAAACACTTGTTTTTTTTGCTGGGTAGATTCTTGGCAGGACCAGTGTTAGCCATTGCTGCAGTGACACTTATGGGGGTTCTCAAAATAGGGGAACACCAAAAATAGACGGTTTAAAACCAATAATGTTTTTGGATGACTAATATGAGTCATGTTAGTTCTATTGCTATAAATGACTAATACTGGATCATTTGCGGGCCCCCAGATGGAATTCCCCGCTGGAGATTTTCCTGGTTATACATGGCATGCTGGGAGCAAGGTGCGGCGAACTTCATTTGGCATGACATATGGACCATCATGGTCGATTGTCAACCGATCAATAAAATAACGAGACAAGTGGTTGATAGTCTTTTGGAAATAAGCATAACCACCTGAATGATTGAGATCTCCTCGTATGAACTAATTCGAAACGGATTCGCATGGACGGCAGCTGCTGCCATTTGTTTCTCTCAAGTGGCGCAGCGGCACGCGGACGGAGGCACAAATGCTGGCATTGGCTTACAGAAATGTGGATCGGAGGAATATCAACAGCTGGAGGCTGGAGGCATCCATAATTGGCTGAGAATCGTAGTTGATGATAATGGTTCATATGGTTGAGGATTATGATGATTGATAGACTATATTAGTGAATGATGGTTGACAATGGTGGATAATTCATGGTGTATTGCGTCATGATGATGAATCAATGGTCTAGGTGATGTTGGTGAAGCTGGATATTCAAAGGGGGCCAAGAACGAAATACCTCCGAGCAGTGTTTAACTGGCTGGGAAACCAGGTGATAGTTTGCCAGAACCATTGTCAACCACGATAAGCCATAATTCGCCATAGCTACTTACTGATCATATATCAACCAGCCATTACCGTGGGTTTGCTTTCTATTATTGGCCATTGTCTCCATAGCAGCCAACTATCAGCCATGTCTACAGAATAAAGGCCGAATCAATTTACATTATAGACCCAACTAGCAAGCAACCCTCTATCAGCAAAGTACATAGATAGTTGGGCTAACTGGCGGGTTACAATGGATAAGCTATCTCCAGCCGCCCGGGCTTGCAATTCAGGAGTCCCGGATGGTATCGTGGCCGCCCCCGGCGCGAGAGCTATGGAAGGAGTCAGCGGCATTTTGTTTGGTGCACCCAGAGCTGGTTTGAGAATTGGCTATTGAGGGTGATAATAATTGATAATAATAACTAGTTGTATGGTTCATGGTTAATTAACTTAATTTGCAAGCTGAATTAGTGCTTTTTCAAAACAATGATTAAAACTGTTAGTTAACTAGTTTATGGATGCTTATGGTTGAATAATAGGAAATGAGTCAATCTAAAATCGCTAATGAGAACGGTTACTGGTTGATAATTAATAGTTAGTCGTGAAAAACCGCTCTCAATGATTACCCAATATGTTTAAAGCATTGACCATGAACAGCAGTGATTGTTGTAGGAAATTGTTGGTTAATAGTAAATTAAATAGATAATGACCAGCTACTGAACCTGCGGTGCACACTCTTCTTGAATCCAACAGCAGGACCCTACCAAAAGGCTATCCCAAGTGCGGAACCCGATCTTGAAACTCCTATTTGGGAGGGTGAGATCACAGCTTCGAATGAATCTGGTGAATTGTATTCATGGGTTCATTTGACAATTGTGGTAATAGCATTGAACTTGGTCCATAGCGGTAAACAGTAATCATGTAGTCACAATGTTCAATTAATGCTGTTACCCAAAACTGTTTAATTCTGGTTGTCTTACAGTCAAGAATGGTTAATCCAATAATTAATTGTTAGTTATCCATGATAATAGTATCCATTAAATGACATGCAACACCAGCTTTTATGATGATCAGCATTAGGTCACTTATTGACCATCATTGATCGTCATGAACCAACATCAAATATGTTATCATAAATCAATTATTCACCACCACTAACCCTATTCATTAGGAATGGTGGCTAATCTCTAGCGCTCCTTTGGTGAGTTTTAAAGTTCCGAAAGTGGATATTCACCAGTATCCATGATTCATGCTACTCAGTGTTCCTTGCAATAATCATATCCGTAGTTAAATAGTATTAGTATTCACCAGAGTATGTAAACAGTTGTTGATTGAGCAGTGTTAGCTGTTATGAATCATTGCAAATTAGCCATGCTGAACCACCATTTATGGACATTGCTAAGCATGATTAATCAATTGTTGACCAATTAAGTACACATTTCTTGTCAACGAGATTTGTCACATGTTCGATGTTCATACATTTGTCATTGATGAATTGATCAAAATGTATCGATCAGAATCAACAATATCAATAAAGAGATACACGTTTGATTGATCAATTGACTGGTTCAGCTCCTAAATCATTGCAAATGTTGATCAAAAGATTCAGGAGCTAGGAGACCCACCTAGTTATCATCCAGTTTCTTAACCAACCAGTCACCAACATAGCACTAACCAACCATAGCCAGTCACCACCGGTCACCACTGGTAGCCACCGGAGGATCTTCAGGGTGCCGGATCGGCTGGCAGAGCGACTGTGTCCAACGTCCGGTGTAGCAAGGTGATCAACGCGTGTGCCTCGGTGGCGAGCGAACGAGCTCCAGAGCTGACCGCAGGTGAAGGAATGGTGAAGGATGTAGGGTTCATGATGGGCAAATGGATGAATGGCTACCCAGGATTAATAAACCCCTGGTTGATTAACTAGGGGGGTTCCCATTTTAACCTAGGGTTTATTAATCCTGGGTAAACATAAATGGATGAATCCTGGTGGTTAATCCATGGTTAATGATGGTTGATGATGGGCTAATCAATGGTTAATGATGGTTAGTGATGGGTTGATCATGGTTGACGATGGTTATGTTCATTAATCCTGATTGGTTGATTATGTTTCTACATCATTAATACCGCATTGGTTGATTAATGAAAAAATGAAGAAATGTTAAGTCGGGGGCACCTCTTTAATGGGAAACCAGTTGGCGAAGTTGGGGGTTGTAAATCCAACAAATGCACAATAGGTATGATTAGCCCAGAAACAAAGCCAGCAACTAACCAAGGAGTTAACCCCCAACTTGATGTCTAACCTTAGGGTGACACAATTTGTTGTTGCCAACTGGTGAGACATTTGCTTCCAATGCAAGCTGTCAGCCGGTTACACACCATGTGCCAGACCGTTGCCGTTACCACTTGCCATGGTAAATCCAGCTGACCAAATCTGGGTTTGTGCCAAAATAGGGTAGCCAGCAACCCACCAAAAAGTAATCATTTTGCAAACCACCATGGTACCATATGGAAACCATCAGTGGAAACCATTAGTTTGCAACCCCAAGTCATAGTGGAACATTTTGGGGTACCCCCATAACTATTGCTACCCCAATAGTACCATTCAGCCACTATTTTGGGGTACCACTAAATAGGAAACCATCAGTTTTGGGGGTACCACTTGGCCCATACCCAGCTGACCAACGGCTGATCAAATCGCTATAGCCAACTCGGTGTCTCCAGGTCGGAAGCAGAGTTCCTGGTCCTTAGCTTTGCAGCTCGGCGTTTGACCGCAGGGGGACCACTGGTTACTAGCAGGTGGTTGGGAGGGAGCTTTGCGGCGCTCGAACCCTGTGGTAGGTTCAATGGGTCAGCCAACAAGTGCACTGGGCTTGTTATTCTTAACCAGGTCACCCTTCAGTTCACAAGAATCGAGGTTTCTTTAATTTTTGTCAACTGGACGGACTGAAGCAACCAATCTCAGGCATTTTCGGTACTTTTTGCATCGCCATGCCATGCCTCACCCAGTGCTGCCGCTGCCATGAGGCACTTGTTTTCCCGCTTCCAACGCCACGCCGACGTCATCAGTTTCACCGGTGCGATTCAATGCTGCGAGACGCTTGGACCAAGTGGTGGGGAGCAGCCGCGGCGCGGCGGTGCAGGGTATGGTCCTAAGAGTGGGAATAAGAATGAAGCAATGGTTAAATATGGTTAAGAATGAAACTAAGAATGGGTAGTTTATCTTAGTTTTATTATTGATCATCATGATTGGTGAAGTAGTTTTGATGAGAATCAATGGTTAAATATTGGTTTGTTATTAGTAATGCTTGACGATGCTTAAAGTGATAGTGATATGGCTCATGATGGTCAATACTGCTAAATGACCATGCTTGATGGTGGCAAGAGCAATGGTTGGTCTGCACATGTGAAGAATGTTGACTCATGGGAAATCCACCAGCTCTTTCTCTGGGAAGGGGAGACACCACACCAGCTATGTAATTGGCACAGCTGGGCAACGTGGTTGATCGGATCGGATCCAGAGCTCATATGAACCATGAAGCAACCTGTACAAGGTGGGCCCCCAGTAGTTATAAATTGGGTTATAACCCTCTATAACTGGTAGTTACCCCTAGTTAAGTTAGAAACCAACTAACCGAAGTGGTTGGGGGCCCACCTTGTATGACTGGTTCCAGTTCTGAGCTTTACTGCGAGTGAGCGAGATCACCATGAACCACTGAAGTTACTTCTCGCTGGCCTCCGGGTCGAGCACTTTGGCTGTTCGCGGTCCCCCGGTGCCGGCGGGGGTTGCCACCCATGGGTTGCCACCAGAGAGAACAGCGAGGGCGACGTGTATCACCCAGGATATCGATCAACCCACTGCTGGGCCATAAGTCACTAGAATTTGATCGTTATTTTGCTGCTCTCCAACTGTTGGCTTCATGGATTGCAGCTGAAGAACACCGCAATTAGCTGCAGAATCGGCATTTCACGCGTTACCATTCTCAATTTCTGACAAGGGAAAAATTGAGAAATTGAGAAAATCTGATTGTGTCTCAATTTTGTTTGTTTGTTTGCCTCGTTTCATTCGTGTCCTTGACAGCAGCTATCCTCAGATGCTGCCCTTGGCCGTTGACATGTTTTCGCAGCCGCCAGGAAGGGTGCTGCATGGGAGACAGCCTCGGAGCTTTTGGATCGAATTGGCCACTGGGAATGCAACGACCAGTTCAGAATGATGTCCAACGGGCATAGAGTGGATTTGGCCACATGGAACCTTTGGCCACATGGAGCCTTTCATATTGAGTTTAAACCATGCTTGTCCCAAACGTGTCAAACAATGATTCCTCTGCAGCTTCTTGTTTTCTGCCTGATGCAGGAAAATGTGTGTCACAAAGCCTTGGTGAATGTGAACCAACCATGTTGGTTATTCATCAATCATGGCTAACCATTCAATCCCTATTCAATGAATATTAATCAATACTATCAATGATTCATCAATCATCCTGTTACCATATTATCAATGAATAGGAATGATTCATCGATAATTGGGGTGCAGTTCAATCAGCTACAACTGATCAATCCGGCTAAAGTGCAACGGCCTAAATGGTTGAGCATTTAATACCATGCACCTACCACCATTGAAAACAACCGCATTCAATGAGATCAAGTATTGCTCACCTTTGGTCAAGTTTTCTGTTTTTTGAATCATCACTGATCGACATTGTGGATGATCATTACAGTATTGATTATTCTTAACCAAAGTTAATCAGTATCCACCATTCTGGCAACAAGCAGCATTAGTCAATGGCAACTCTGACGGTCACAATCAATCATGATGAAACAGGTTTTTTTGCAATCACCAGTACGAACAATCATTAATTTAGTCATTTTTATCTACAGTACCATTATTTGTCAATTCACCACTGGTTATCACACACAAGTAATGCCCACCATTAAGCCATTGTTCGCAATTATCATTTTACCATCACTAAGCCATTAGGTATCAGTGTTGCCAGTATCAAACCATGATTAAACAATCACTAAACCATAGAATTTACCATCATTAGTAGCTAGTAGCCAATATCAATCATCATTTCGCCACAGTTAAACAACATCAGAGTCTATCAAAGCATATTAAACCATATGAAAGCATATTAAACCCTGTAAAACCATAGTAAATCATGGTAAGTAGCCTATATCAACCATCATTTCACCCTCGTTCTCTGGCGTCAGCGCCGCTATCAGAGGTCATCAGCGGCTCTCGGCGAATGCCGTCACCTACGATGCTGCGTTGAACGTGTGTCGAAGTCGTGCGATCGCAGGCCGGGCAGTTGGGAGCCCGCTGTTTACAAGCAACAGCAACCAGTTACTATCATTATCTGGTGAGTAACCAGTTAACTAGTTGATAACATAGTTACATGTTACTATGGTTAACCAGCTGATGGGTGGTTGATCAACCATTTACTATACTTCAGCTGTGGGTGGTTTCAAACATTTTTTTTCTAGTAACCATGATCAAATGGTTGGTTGATGACTATTCTTCATAGGGGTCAAAACCACCAACCAGACTTAGTTGATGGTTGATAGTGGTTAATACTTATTATAATAACAACTGAAGTTCACTGTAGTGAACTTTTGAACTAGAGTTAACTATTTGACTAAACTGAACAATTAACAGTTCATGGTTAATGATCGGTTAATGGTTGACTAATAGGATGGTTAATAGTTGATGGCTATTGATAGTTAACCAATAATGAATGATTGAGCCACGATCCAGATTCTTTTGGTTAATGGTTAATAGTGGTGAACACTGGTTGATCATGGCTCAATGATGACTAACAATGGCTGATAGGACTACAAGCATTCTCAACGAGCATGAGCCACTATCAACCGTGATTCACCAACTGCTTTCCTATGGTTTGTGCTTTGGCACCACTAGGAACCATCAACTAAATGGTTGCCTATGATTTACCATCATTTTGGCATAATTGTCATTCGCCGTCATCCACCATCATCATCAGCCACTCTCCAGCCATCATGAACCACTGTTGACCATGATGACACCGCTATGAGGCTATGCTGGTAAGTGGCCTGTTAAGCACCAGCGACGATCATTTTTGGCCACATATTGCCAACCATCATCCACCATCATCCACCATTAGCCACCATTACTCACCATTATCCACAATTATCCACCACTATCCTCCACTATCCACCATTGTCCACCACTATCCACCGCTATCCACCCTTATCCACCATTACCCACCACTATCCACCATTATTCACCACGATTAACCACCATTCACCATCATTCACCATTCCCAAGCATCATTACTCGTCATCCACCGTCATCCTCAGGCGGCACCGATCCATGGCAGCTTTCCACATCGTTGTTTCAGCAGCTACAACAACGAGCCTCGGCCATCAGACACAGCGGATGGGGGATCCATATTCTACTGGTTGCATTTGGCTATGGGTCAAAATGAACCAACCAATCATGGGCGATAATGACCAACAATAATAAGGGAAACAATGGTCAATGATAGGGGAACCAGGGGTACAGGGTTTTGACCCACTGCCATCTGATTACTGGTGAATGGTGGTGAAAAATGTGGTGTTTGAATGTATTTGATGCATTTTGATGCTTGATTTTTGCGCTTCATAGTGGTATTTGCTCATGATGCTTTAGCGCCATGATGACATGGCTGTGCGTCAAGGGCCCCTTCAACAAGCACAAACCAGAAACATTGCACACAGGTCAAGTGTAAGTAGCAGCCCCTGGTGGTTATGCAGCAGGATACAAGCCACAAGAAGGGCACCATTGCGCAAGCGACCTTTGGAACTTGTGATCAATGCAATCAATCAAACTGGGTTTTAACTCCCACTTGGTTGAACTCTCAGATACTTGAAGTGGGATCAAGCTCCTTATGTTTGATCAGCACAAGGTTATCCAAAGACCTACTGAGGGGATGGCGATCAATCCATGTTAATTGCTCATCGGAGGTGATCGAAACAATTGATCCACTGGAGTGGTGTTCTACCACCTGCTCACCGACCATTTTCAGCAGCTGTTATGGCAAAGAAGCCAAGAAGGTGGGTGAACTGACCGCATGTCGTTACCAACTCGTTACCGGATCCGGTCAGGCCGGTCGCACCGCATTGGTCACAAGGAGAGATCGAAGCTGATGCCGTGATTTTTCACACTTTGGCGGATACATTCGCGACTCAGCTGGAGAATTCCACGGGTTTTGTCAGAGCAAAGCGAGGTAGCAAGTACTCGTAGCTTTGTCGCCATGGTGGTACCTACTCGTACTTATCATTCAAGTTCATAACCATTGTTGATAAGGAACCGACCAACTACGGGGGCGCGCCGTTTTTTGGACAAATCCAAGTATCAATGGTTTTTGACTAGTATTTGCCACAAATTGTACACTCATGAGCGCTTCTGTTCGCATGGTTCCTTGGTGAATTGCACCACGAATTGGGAAATCCTATGAACCAAGGGGATTTCCATAAGGTTTATAAGGAAACATGGGTATGTCCTGATCCAGGCGTACCCGACAACCAGAAATATGAAATATGAATTTGTACGAGGAAAAACAACACTTTCAACCTTCTACGTGTATGCCACTTGTGGATCCATGTTGTCGCTGGTTGTTATGGGTAATGATCACTTATGACCAAGCGTCATTGCCCAATATCAACCATTCAAGGGTTATCAACCACCAGATCTGTGTTGTAAGCTTTAGTCTCACATGTGTCCTTGGGTTCAATCACTTGTTCATATGACTTTTGGGAGCTCGATCCAACAAAAGGCTCGCGACTCAGTGATTGCCAGTGAGTTTACTTCCGGCACACAAATGAGGAGAACTGAACTTGGTATACTCCTATAAATACATGTGTATCTACAGATCAAATAGCACATTTTTATATCCGTTTATGTATATGTATTTATATATATATATGCCATTCCGGACCTTTTATATATGGGTATGCACCTTCTGGCCTTTACTATTCCGGACCCGAAGACTTCGGACATGTCACCGCTTTGCGCACGTTCCGTCCACGTTTGCCCAGGTCAAATCTTCCGCAGGGCTCAGCCCTGCATCCACTGGCGCCTCGGATGTTGTCACGGGTAGCTACTAAGCTGGTCATAGGGAGTAGTGAACCAGGTTACCCAGGTTGGTGTTTCTCAAAATAGGAGTGCCCAATTATGGTTGGTTTACTACTATAAATGGTTATTGAAGTGGATGATTTGGGGGTATCCCTATGCCTTGAGAAACATCCATGTTGGAAACCATCATGAGAAATCTGATCATGGTATAGTCTCGCTCCTGCAAACGGACATGAACTCATCCTGTAAGATGGTATGGTAGGACGAAACTGATGATCTTCCTCTCTCCGTTGTTAGGGTCACTGTTCATGTCCATCAGGATCGGTCCCCAGGTTTGATGGGGAATGATGACCTATGATGAGAGTATCGATTTCCAGAAATCCAACAACATAGAAATGGATTATGGCCACCTCCTCGAAAGGTAAATATTGTACAAATGGTCGGTTTGCCAGCCATGTTAGATTACCAGAGGGGAATGAAGGCAACCGTGGAGCCCTCAATAGCCTGGGACCGTAGAAGTTTTGATGAAATCAACCTTGCTGACAGTGGGTGAACTTCTCTGGAGCTAGGTGTAGCTGTGATGATTCATGACTCCAGGATTCCCACCTGACTCTGTGTTGGGTTCGGATCAATGCCAAGCATCACACCAGGAAAAAGGACAGATCCGTCCATCAGAGTTACAACCATTCTTCAGTGGGAAAACCAGCCAGCATCAATCAACATGAACCAGTGGGATACAACGCTTGGAGGATATCCGTAGGTGAATGCCATGGGTGAGGGCTTCAGGTGCATTTATGAACCAACTGTATGTGTAGATGTAAAATGATGTAGATATAGATATGGGTAACTTTACATACATATATATACAACATAATTTCATTTATGTATATATATATACATACAATTATTTACTTATTTACTTATTCATGTGTTTACAACTGTATATGTATATATATATAAATTGATAAATATATGTATATATATATAAATATATTTAAATATCTAGAAATATATACACACATGTCTACATGTGTTTCTTCATTTTTGTGTTTACATCAAGATGCCGTAGGAAGAACCGATCCACGTGGGGCCGTCAGGACCGGCCACGTGGCCACGGGCGCTGTCGTTGCTGGAAGCTTTGAGTGACAGCAACGTCAGGGCTGACGCCTTTGGCACCACAGCACCTCGGTATATCAACAAGCGAGCACCAGAAGGTGGTGATACCAAGGTGGCTACCATAACCAACTAATGGCTACCCAGGATGAAGCTAAACCCCTGGTTGATTAACTAGGGGGTATCCCCTAGAAGCCGACTGGTTTTCCATTGGGAACCCCCTAGTTAATCAACCAGGGGTTTAGCTTCATCCTGGGTAGCCATTACCAATGTATCAAACATGTACGGTTTCATGGGGAACGTAGTGGTTAATACTAGCGGATTCCAGAGGTTTATCAACATTTATTATTGGTATAAGAAGCAATCACCATAAGAAGGAACACCATAAGAAGGAACTTAAATGGCTATGGGTCAATATGAATCATTGATTCTATGGAGGACAATGATGGTTGGAATACACCGGTCAATGATGGTACATGGGGTACATGGTTTTGACTCATGGCCCGATCGTACTTATTGGTACATTTGACTGCTATTGAATGGCAATAACCTTGAAAATGAACATCCCAACAAGGGAACACCAGGGGGCAAAGGGTAGACGCAATCGTAAACACAGCCACCTGCAGGTTTGCAGAGCTGGGGGCGAAGGATTTGTTGCACTTTTCAGATTGATGCAGTGGATTTGTAGCATTCGTGACCCAAGTATTTGTTTGTTACAGCTGCATCAACAGCATAAATGAAGCAATCAATGGTGTTTTCCAAAGCACTTGTTTGCGTATTAAACATCTTTAAGTTTGGGAACTTAGTCTACCCAGATAGTGATGGTGTACAGTCGCCATTGCCATTCAAACACAGCAGTGTTGAGGTAGATCATTCCCAAACGTATTGTGGGTTTTCCATTTTTCTGTTAGTATAATGATAGGTGTATAGCACTTGATTTTTAAAATATAGAATACATTTCACCAAGTAGAATCAACAATTTGATGAGGAAGTGTGTGAGCATTTTCCTCTGGTTACCTTGCTTGATTTTGGTACTACCGTGCATTCCAAAAGTAGAATGGCTTTTGGTGGGGTGCTCATAGACGGAGTTTTGTGGTCTTGACCCATACCCACACGTCCCACGAAAAGGTAAATCACCGATCCCATCATAATCCCACCACTGCTTGTGCCAAGTAAGCCCCATCGAGGCAAGCAGATTTCCCACGTCCGGACTCCGGACTCGGAATATCTGAACCAAGTTACCTACCAAGCAAACAACAGTACCATCTCCTGAGATGTTTGTTGTGCACCACGTGAACCATTCAAGTGTAACCGTCGCCGAATCGATGTGCATATACATATTGAATGTATATTAGATGCATATGTACAGGTTTAATATCATGGTTTATGATTATTTCATGCAATATGATGTGATTATAGAATATGTAGACGATTTCAAGACAATACAACATAATTATGCATATTATATACACACATATAAGCACATTTGCGCGCAACAAGTACTCGTAAATCAACAAATTAATTATTGAAATCAACTTTCTTTTCAGTGATTTCTTCCCACTTTGTATCGTACACAGCCTAAGCAGAGCACACTCAGCCAAGGTGGCCATTTCTGCCTGGGACTGCCAACAATCCTGGGCCCACTGCCTTCAACTGCACGACGACTCGAATTTGGTGACACGGCGTTGAACAACCACGACGGAGCATTGGATCAGGGTTGATCATAATAGTGGTTGATTAATGGTTGATTCTTCGTTGACTCATGGTTGATAATGGTTCAGAAGGGTACCTGATCATGGTGAATGATTGTGAAGGACAGGTGGCCTTGTCATTTTGGTGATTGGTATGATCATCCGCGATGCCTGTTGACATGTCAGAAGGACTGATCAACTCTGACCATTGAAGCTACAGACTACTCAAGATCATGAAGCATGTTTAGCTAACCTTTGTAGATGGTGGTTTTTGAGTATTCACCAGTGAACAGGCATCAATCATCATCAATCATTATCAACCAACATCCAACATGATGCATCACGATCTGTTGGAGCCGCTTGATACCAGTACTATCCCATGGTTGATGCCAGTCGTGAGCTCCAAGAATCAATATGGGTTTGGCAGCCAACGTTGATTATTCATCAGCAATCGTGAAGGCTCGTTGACCGTTGTAGATTTATCAACGATCATTAGCTGTGATCAAACCATCATCAAATCATCATCATCAAACCATCATTCAGAACAATTTCCAACCATCATTAACCGTCATCAGACCTTACCAATCCATCACCAAATCATTATCAAAACATCAGGGGTGAATCATTAAACATTGTTGACCAGCAGTTAGCCAGCGCTTACCATCATCAAATCATCATTAACCAAAACAAACCATCACGATTGATCATCATCATCATCATCATCATCATCATCATCATCATCATCATCATCCGCAAATTGTCAACTTTTACAGTATTAATCATGGTTGATTGGTTTGTTGAACCATCATTGACCACCAACAATCAGCAACTATCAATAAACCATCATACACCTCACCCGAGGTGACCAGCAACAATCATTAAGGAGAATTTAACCATCATTTATCCATCATAAACCCTCACTATATCATGATGGTTGACTAAGACGTTAGTAGCCTCCTTCAGGGTCTGGTGCTGAGATACCGGTGATGAATCCAACTCGGGACCAAGGCTGTTGGCAACGCTGCAATCAGTGCATGTGGGAGATCAGCACACTGGTTGCAGGTGTGGCAAAAGTGACGTGGGGATGACAGTCTGATGGTTACTTGATGGGTATATAACGGTTATATGATCGTTTTTTTATGTGCGTGTATAGTGGGCATATACTGGGTATATAATGGTCAATTACTGATGACAGTGATTTGTAGTGGTTATATACCCACCCCAAGGCCGGAACGACGGGTGATGATCAACTTCCCGACCCATTTAGGTTGATCAACGACATGCTTTTGCATGACTGTTTTGTGCTTAATTCATGATGGGCAACGATGTCCAATGAGAAATTATTACGTAAGACTTGATGGTGATCAAAAATGGATAATGATGCTTGAATCACGGTCGATATTGATCAATACATTCCCATGGTTAATGGCCAGCATCGGTCTTCAAGTGATGATGGTTGATGGTAAAACATTAGCAATATCTTTGATGATTACTCAAAATGACGATCAACAGCTGCCAATATTCAATATGAAGTTCATCCTCATGATTGACACTTGTTCCCTATTAAACAGCAATTATCAAATCGCCATTTTAGTCAGTGACTGCCAACTTGGATGTGCATCCTGCGAAAGCAACTGGCTGCATTCACCATGGCTTAATCTGGAGTAGTTCACCCACCTTGTCAGCTTTGTCAGCTTTGTCATGATAAGCCATATATCCCACCATGGAAACAGGTGTTACTGTAGTTAGGTTGGTCCCCCACCTCACAAGGCGTTTCTCAAGTCATCGGAAGCTTTGCCAGGGAACAGCCAGCCACCACCCCCTCCCTTCATCGCCAGGCGCTGTCCTTGTTTCACTCGCCCGGAAGCATCCACGGGCGGAAGACGCAGCGCGGACAGCGCGAGATTGGGACAGGTAGGGATTCAGATTCGGGAGGGAGATCATTGGATTTTGCTGGAAAAATCATGAAACATATGGAAAACCAGGGAAAACCATGGAAAAACTATGCCATGTAAAACCATGGAAAAAAACATGGAAAACCAGGGAAGAATCCCATTTTGCCAAAAAAAATCCATGCGAAACGATCC
Organism: Symbiodinium kawagutii; assembly: GCA_009767595.1. Lineage (NCBI taxonomy): Eukaryota > Dinophyceae > Suessiales > Symbiodiniaceae > Symbiodinium > Symbiodinium kawagutii. Next base: position 328,056 of record VSDK01022083.1, on the reverse strand, counting down.
ATCAACGGATGAAATTCCAGCTCGCCAGGTCAAGAAGGGTCACGGCGCCGCGGTGCAGGTTACACCGGGGTCATCAGTGCCTGTCGCCGCCTTTGGCAGCTCGCGCTGAGCTTCTTTCACGATGCCGAGGTCTGGCAGGGATCAGCTCCACTGGGTGGTGAGTTTATGGCGCAAGGATGGTTGGTTGATGATGGTTGGATGTGGTTGGTTGATGTTGATAGGCTTCAAACTGGCTGGTTGATGGTTTGATGGTTTGATGCAGAATGTTTCCCAAAAGGTGGTGAATTAAGCCCAGATTCAGCACCGTTCGGTGGTTTATAAACTGGCTAAACCGGTGGTTGATGGGGCAGGTTGAAGATGGTCCCCTGGTTGGAATCATGAGCAGCAACGCTGGAGGGAACAGAAAGTGGGCCATTTTTATGTCAATATACTGGTATTGCAAGGCTACGGTGAAGTTTGAAGTGATGTAGCTAATCCTTGTGAATCATATGGTCAATAGCAAACAGCCGCGTGGTTCAGCGTGGTTGCTAAGCGAAAGTTGATTACAGCTCGTGTAGAATATATATATATATATACATACATATATATATATACATACGCACATATTTTGACACGCAAAATATGTGACTATATGCTTATGTGCTTGAGGAGCAGGGGAGAAACAGCAGCCGCAACAATGATAGGACCTGATAGGACTTGTTACATGGTCATGGTAAATATTCTGCTTGACAGGGGTCAATCGTGTAATGGTAGCTACTAAACGATCTTCATCGGGGAACCACGAGGTGGCAAAGAATAGGGCCCCTGGAGGTGCATCCCCAGCGTAACTGGAAACCACGGACGTAGGGGTTGCACGCCACCTGATTCAGGGTACCGCGATTCAAGCCTAGTTGCACATCCAGATCGTATAAACTGGGTGGATTACAGCTACTACCTTAGCTTTTTTGGAATTCAAGGGATCTAGTTGCGCCACCAAGTAAAATCACTTCAGAATGAGATCGCTAATGATGATCAACTGCTGGAGCCTGCAATATCAGTATACCAAGCAACTTATCAACGACTGTCCATCATGCTATTGATTAGTAGTATCCATGGTGCCAGCGATGGTTACTGTATAGGGTCAGACGGTCAGAATGGTTCATGATGCTTCATTTGATGACTCATCCCTTGGGGTAGCCATCATGTTTTCGTCACATTTTCCCTATCCGCGATGGTTTCCTAGCGATTAGCCACCACAACTGAACAACCCCGGGGATCATCCTTCAGTAAGACTGCAAGGTGAAGAAGCTTGGTAGTTTCTCAGCTGCACCTGAGTTGTCCGGATAATTTTTGAGACGTTTTGAGGGTCACCTCCGAAAGTAATGTGAGATATTGCAAATTGTTTTTATGTGTATACCAGTACATTCTATACATGAATCTTTTTGGTTGTTCGTGAAGGGTTCAGAAAGTGCTCTTGATCAGCTTTGATTGCGTTTCATGAATGAGAAATCATTGGTCATGATCATTCAACATTGCTATGGCTATGGCCATTATTGATGGATATTTGTTGACCGCTGCCAACCAAGCCATCGTTGTCCATTCTTATCTAATTACATTTTTTGACTTACCATGATTGGCTATACTGAGCCCTCAGTCATCAACCATGAAGATTCATGACTTAAAACGGCCGTCATGTACATTCTTTGCTGTATTGATCGCAGATGTATTTCTGGGATGGCATAACTTGAACATGCACGTGCTAAGCCAGGAAAACGACTATAAATGTGACAAGTTTCAGAATCCGTAGTTGATGTTGAACTTCTTGAATGGTGGTTAACAAATGGTGAATAGATGATACAGTAACATTTGCAAAGTGATGGTTCACACATGTTAGTTCGTAGCTGAAGATGCTTGACAATTGCGAATGATGAGATGGTTTTAATGTCTCATGGGCGGTCAACAACTTGTTATGGATGGACGCTGGCAACAGGAAGGATGAACAGAAGCCCAATCCCACGTGTGAATATGGCACTTATCAGACTTATCACCATGAGCTGCAACTGCAACAGCAAAACAGATTGCCGCGTGATCATGAACCATCATTCACCATCATCAAGCATCGTCTACCATCATCAGTGATCAACCCATCATTTACCAGCATCAACCATCATTTACCATCATCAACCATCATTTACCAGCATTAACTGTCATTCACCATTAGTCCATGATGAACAAATTGATCAAACATTGCCATCCTCAAAGAAGCCGCCCCGAGAGCCGCAGCAGCGATCCGCCAGGCACCGCCATCTATGCTGCAGCGTTGAGTTGCTTCGAGTTCTCCAGACGTTGGTTGGAAGCATTGAAACTCAGCTGACTCAGCAGGCTATGGGTCAAGCAGTTAACCTACCAATAATGGTGGATAATGACCAACAATATAAGGAAAACAATGGTGAATGATAGGGGAACCAGGGGTACGGGGTTTTGACTCAACTGACTCAGCAGCTGTTGGGAGTTTCTCAAGCCATAGGGAGCCCAAAAAATGGTTGGTTTATTGCTGATAAACTATTGCTATTGGATGATTTGGGGGTACCGCTATTTTGAGAAACATCCGGCTGGTGGTTGGAAGAGCCAGGGTATCATGGGGTATCCATACGGTTTTGAGCTACCACCAAACGGTAGTGAGGACAAAAATGGTTGGCTGTAATAGCCCATGGGCTCGTTAATAATGATTAAGGATGGTTGACTTACAGTAAGTCTATAGCTTCCAATGCTGGTTAATATTGGTAAAACCCTGTGAATGATGGTTGAGCCAACCAATGTAAGCTAAGCGTGTCTTCTAATAACCAACAGCAATCTATACTTGTCGATAAACAAGCCAGCAGCTTGTTGTCAACATGCGAATTCCTATTGATCAAGCACCAGAATGGGTCAGCAAAGGGCAGCATAGGGATGCGTTGCCCATGGCTGATTTGTTGTTTATCACCCCGTAACCAGAAGCAATGAAGCTTGATGCCTTCTAGGCTGATGGTCTAGATGATGGTAAGAGAACCGTCCCCAAAGGACAGGCTGTTTCAAAACACTTGATTATTATTGACCATGAGTTTATCATGATTTGCTGTCTTGTAAAATAAACATCATAGTTTCTATGGCTAGCACATTATCAACAATGCTCAGCCATAATCATACCTAAACAGCTATTATCCATGCAACCTGATGAATAGTGACCATGAGTTCTTATTTTTGACCAGTGTGATCAGCCATAATCATCAACCCCTCTGATAATTTGGAATGTGACTATTCCGGAAGCTGAACTTGTTTGGTGACCAGTTCATATTTCGATAGAGGTAAACGAAAGTCACCCAAAAATATTTTGCAATTGCCTCATGGATAAGAGACAGGTATGTCCAGACGTGTATGTATTTTTTTGGCCACAATTGGAAACTCAGTCTGTGTCAGTATACGGAGATATAATCCTTGGATTGTTGCGAGTTGGCAACATTCAATGCCACCCGCCTGAATTTGTTTCTTAGCGGCCGACCCCGGAACCTCGAAACCATGTAATAACCACGGTTTGAAACCAGCGAAAAGCCATTCACCGGGGTTGGAACGAGGGCTGGAAGCCTATCCTAGTAATAATCTGCTGTTTTTGCAAAGATTTCCCGCGGGAGAAATCAGTAGTTTCACCCAATGCGGGTAATTCACCCATTTGTCTCAACCAGGGCGCGAAATCCTCGCGATGACCTGCACCCTGGGCTGTGCCCAGGACCCTTCTTCATCTGATGAAGGACGCTCGCTCTGATTTGGATGAGACCATCGTCAGATCTGCCATTGCCTCCACAGGTGACCATTGGGAACCTTGGACTGGTGAAGTGACTGGAGATCCGAAGCCAGGAAAGAGTTGTGGTATGCTTTGCTGCATTGGTGGAGGAATATGGTTAATTATTTTAATCACACATGATCGTGATGTTTGATATGTTTAGTATGATGGTGAATGATTGATGGTATAATACTTATAAGGCTATAGTTTTGTAGCCATTTTCTGCGGGTTTTTTGTTGTACGAACGTCAATAGCGACAGATCCCATTGCCAATGGTGGATTTCTTCCCACGAGCTGGAGCCCCCAGCTGTTGGGTAGGGTTTAGAACTAAGGTAAGTACCCGGCCAATCGTAGATACAAGGTGGGACCCGTTTCACCAGCCATTTCTGTTGATTTATTTGCCCAACTTTGCTGGGGCGATTCCTACCAGTCGTAGGAATTTACAACGAATCTAATTGCTGGAGGGCCCACTTTGTACAACTATCGGATTTAGTCACCAACTTCTGACCGGGAGGGGCCTTTACCTTGAAGGTTAGATGCCCCACTATCCTCATGTTGTTTGGGACCCTGCAATGTGCCGTCACTGATAGCCCTAGCCCAGGGCAGTTGTGCGCTTGGTTGGGCCTAGGAAGCTGCTCTGGCCATGTTCCAACTGACCTCTGCAAAGAAGGGCGCTGGGGTGGACAGCTACCGAGCTTTGCTTCTCGGAGTACCAGGGGAGGTTTGCAGATGTAGCTTTTGGTACCGCGGGGCCATGAGTGGTGGTAGTTGATGGTGGTAATCTGTGTAGATTTGTACATACTCTACTATCGAGATGTTGCTTGTATATGTATAGATCTATATTGACTGTATTATATACATAGATATTCATTTTACAGACTCAGACATATCTATATATATAATATAATATAGATCTATGATCTATTAAATCTATACATATGCACCCTCAGATTCCAGCATTTCGTTCGTGCCTTGACCGAAGCTGACCGCCATGGATTCACCGGCTTAGGCTGTGGTCCATGGAAGAGGCCAGCGCCTGGGAAGAGGCCTTGCTGACCCTTCAGGAGCCCACTGCGCCGGCGACAGCCGGTGGGTGGTGATGGCTGACCAGCGAAGGATTGTGCTGACTAAGTTGGGCGAGGGATCTTAGATGATCTTAGCATCTTTGGGGTCAACTAGTTAACTAGTTGACATAACTATCATGATGAGATCTTCAATGAAAAGCAAGTTATGAAAACATAAAGGGATCAGCTATGAAACATGACTAGTTGCCGACATCAAGAACTGGCACTAGTCAACCACCACCATTGACTACAAGGGCCACAACCCATCATCAGCTGTAATTCATCACCAGTTTGGGCCTATCAATCTAGCAACCAGCTGAAACAGCACCACATATGATGAGTTATATATCAACAGTTGTTAGTCATTGTTAAGCGGAAGAAGTTCCCCAACAAGAACAGACCATCACTGACTTACATCAACCACTCGATTGTGGATTACCATTATTGGACTTTAAAAGGCAAAATCAGCATAGTGGCTAGTAGTAGATATCCCATGGTTTTGTGCCATTGTGGGAATCTAACATAGAAATGGAAATTCCACTAGCTGTAGACCGTTTGCCTATTGGTAATCCCAATTTTCCATTGCAATGTTCGATTGCCGGAGGATAGAAGTTGACGATGCTGACTATGTGCATTGACATTCCCAGCTGCTTGTGATTTTAGGAGTTTGTTACTGCTGTCGGCAGAGCTGTTGTGTTCATTACTCTTGGCCATATCCAACGATTTTTCTCGTTGTTTTACATGTTATCAATCCACCATGAATCACCATGCACCAGCATGAATTACCATTAAGCATCATGAATCACCATTAGTCCATTAGTCAACATCCATTCACCGCTAGCTGGATTCCCATTGAACAGCATTCGCCACCAATGACTAACATCCACACATCGCCATAAATTTCACAAATTCTAGAATTTCACATCTATAACCATTAAGTGACATCAACCACCATTAGCCCATTAGCCATGAATTGACATCCAGAGAAACCAATTCACCACTATGGCCAGGTTCTTAACCACCATTGACTGACATCAACCACCATTAACCGTGAATTGACATCCATGAATTCACCACCACTGCGCACAGGAGATGCGCGGCAGATCGCCGGCGGATGACCTGAGTCATCTGTCGGCCCTGCGCAGCTGCTGTGGCCACCGGCAGACGGCACAAGCCGTGCAGCTGCGACTTGGTGTGGATGGTGGTGGGTTGATATGGAGTGCCTTAGAATTCAGGTGGCTAGTGGTTAATAGCTCTCGTGTCTAGTGATATTAATAGTGGTTCGTAGGCGTTAATAGTGGTTGATAATAGGGGTTAATAGTGATTGATAGTTGTTGATAATCAGCGATACTAATGGGGGACAATAACCAGCAATATTAATGTTGATCTTACAATCAATATTTCCGGTGGTTTTGTACGGATTATGACCATCAATAGTGGTTTACAATAGGGGATCACTACAAAGAATTGGTACAATATTGGGTATATAAGGGACTAAGAATGGCTAAACCAATGCTATATCACTCAACGTCAAGCAACTCAAATCAAGAACTACAAAGAATGGCTATGATATTCAGTTGTTTGATATTGAGTGGTGGCTGTTGATCAATGATTGGTTTGATTGGTTTGATGAGGGCAATGCTTTGATAGCGGGTTAACTACTGACAATCATGGTTGATGTCGGTCGATGAAGGTTTATAGTGGTTGGATGATGATTGATGATTGGTTGATCAGGGTTTGATACAGTAGTGGTAGATGATTGATATTGATCAGTAAGATTGAGGAAAAAAAATCAATGGAGGTGATCATTGATGATGGTTGCCGGGGGTTTGCTCAAATCAAATGCAATGGTGATTATATTTGACTACCAGGGGTGGATACTGAGGAATGATTTTCACCGTGATGATTCATGCCATCAATTGTGACTGCCAGGCAACCTGCGTAACGACCGAAGAATGAGAGCAAATTAATTTTTGTCAGCAGTAGAGAATGAATAATGCTTAACCCCATCCTATGACTATGTTTCATATGTCATGCTTTACTCGTATCACATCACGACTGGCTGGTCTTTGACCAACTTAGGCTTTGGAACTTTGATGGAGCACCCAGCCGGCGCTCCTTTTTTCCCTGTGCCCGGCTGGTGTTGCTAGTGGGCAGGGTGGTTCACAGGAATGGATTGTAAAATATTTGCTACTCGCGTGATTGAACAATCATAATTAAGATCAATGCTTTTTGGCAAAAGGGTCATTGATTCATTGTGGATGATCATGGTTTACAACTCTGAAGAATGGTGGACAGTGGTTCAGCCGTAGTGATTCATAGTTGTCAATCAACAGTCCAAAAATGGCGAATAAGCATAGTGGTTTCTCAAAATAGGGATAGTCTCAAACCATCCACTATCAACCGTATATAATACGAGACCATCTATTTTGGGGGTCCCCTTTGACTTGAGTTCAACACCCACATGGTGAATAGTAATTCATTCATAGACAGCACACCGAACAATGAGACGCTCAGATGAGGGTTGGCACAGCAAGCATCGATCACCTCTCCTTGGGGCGAAGAAATGCCCCCAACTTGCAAGCATTCTTTTTTGCGAACCATCATTGAAGAATAAAACATAATATCGCTGTTTCTCAAAATAGGGGACCCCCAAAAATGGCTGGTGTATTATTAACAATGATTCCTATTGGGTGATTTAGGGGGACCCCTATTTTGAGAAAAGCCCATATGTCTAGCTTCGTATGCAGTTGCTTCTACATGTTATTCGTCTACATTGATACAAGTATGCGTAATCCCATGTAATCCTTGTTTGGGTCTTTAGTTCATAGATATATGGGTCCTATTGTTGTCGGTTGTTATCCCCTATTTTTTAGCCGAATATAATCCCCTATAAAACCACTTATTCATATACATCTAGGCAGATCTATGGTGGCTTCTCAAAATTCATCAGTGCAACTATTTTTGGTTGTCATCTCCGATTATACACATTCATAATCCCTCTGAATCGTTAACAATAATGGTTGAATTCATTATTGGAACCATTATCATCTCCCAAATACTATTCAAAACCACCCTATTACTCACCATTATGAACCGTTCTAATCTCTATATTTGGTTTCTCAAAAGTAGCCATAATTAACTAAGGTTAACCCTTCTAATCCCTATCAAGCCTCTATGAGTACATGTCCAGAAGGTGGTTTCCACCACCTCTTAGACTATATGGTTGGTTCAAATGATAAATTTGATCATTGTAACTCCTCTTCTTACTTATTCTCTTCTTTTACTATCCATGATAATGACTAAATTACCACTTTGGAATACACTATCCATGATTCCATCACTATCCATGATTCTTTAACCTATCCATGCTAATCCATGAAAACTATTGTTATCTATTAGTACTGGTTGTTTCTCCCATGAAATAACTCCTATTCTTCGTTATGAAAACCATTGGGACCACCCAGATCATCCACTTTGTAATTGTTTCTAGTATTGAACCAATCAATATAGCTGGTGTATCCTCTATTTTTGCTTATTATCCCCTTGTTAACAACCATTGTTAACCTTGGTTAACCACCAACAAACCAACCATAACTTTGGGTACCCCCAAGGTGACTTGAGAACCCCCCGGAAAATGTGGTGTTCCAAGGGCCCCTGTGGCACTGTTTGGCACCGTTCCCAGGTGCCTTGGCCTCATTGCTTTCGGAGGATCCTGAGGTCCTCGCGTCCGCCTGGAGGTCGGTCCACTGGTACCTTGGTGCAGGTCGAGGTGCGGGTCCAGCCGGAAAATCAGCCATTTCCAGTGCTTTCCCAGGATGTGAACCTGTGAATCTGGTGATTTTTTGGAATAGTTTACCATCTGAGATTTGGATGATTTATGATAAATGTGTGATTTGATGTGTTTATTATTTTTGATCTAGTCATTGATATTCATTTCTATGTTACTATGTTGATAAATAAAAAATATATTTATATACCCATCTTTCTAGAGGTTATGTACTGTAGTATTTGGGTTTAGTGATTGATCTGTAGATTCTATAGTCTTGTAGTCGCTTCTATAATTATCCGCAAATGGTAAATCACCATATGTTGCACAAAAACCCTTGGAACGCCCTTGTAAATGACTGATTTTCCAGCATTTGATTGACGGTTAGCAGGAGACCAACAATAATATTGGTTCCGGAAATGGCAAATCCTCAAATTTCCTCAGGAAACTCTCGCAAACCACTTGTAAATGGCTGATTTTCCATGGTCCTTCATCACGGTTCATCAGTTTCCCTCGATTTTGTCCACAAATGATGGTGTCCAAACCAACATTGGCCTAGTTCCTCAACGGCTTCTTTGCAACATCCTTTGCCACGTTCACCAGTAGCGTCCAGGCAACGTTCACAATGAACCTGGGGGTACTAGCAATGTAATCATCATAAAGGACAAAGATATCATGGTTCTATGGCTCTATCATTACTAAGATGAACCAAGAATCATGGACCATGGTGCACCCTCATCCATGAACTGTCATTTATCCAAGATGAATCATCATTCACCATGATCGGCCGTCACTGACCATCACCTGTCATCATTACTGAGCGTACTTGACAGGTTCAATCCATAGATGAGCGATTCTCAACCAATGTTGGCCACTATCAATCATCATTTGCCAGGCATTAACCACTAACACCAACTATCAACCAGCTCATCAACCAATGATTTTATCAATCATTTAACCAATCATATCACCATCACCAAGTTAAATCACCCCTTGGATCAGCAGAAGTCACGAACACGCGTTGTGGCTGTCCAAGGACGTATCCTCGACAGGATGCCGACCTCCAAGAAGAGGTTCAGCTTGTGTTGCTTGACGATGAGCGATGCTTCCGTCGACGTCGGGGATCCGTTTGGTTGAAGAAATGGTGAGAATTTATAGCTAAATTTAAAGTTGCTTACTGTTTAATAATAGGGGATGATAACTAACAATTATAGGGGATATACCAACTATATATATGTGGCTATGGGTCAAGCACGTAACCAAGAATCATGGGGGATGAGTTCACCAACAATAGTAGTGGAAAAACAATGGTTAATGATGGGGGAACCAGGGGGATTAAGGGTTTTGACCCACAGCCATGTGGCGAACTGGATCAGTACTAGCCATGATTTAATATGGGATAGGTTCACCAACAAAATCAGTTGGATTACAGTTGGCACACCAGGGGTACAGGGTGAACTGACCCATGCCCATTTTAGAATACTGGTTAATGAACCATGGTACTGATGATCATATTATGGTTGATATGATCGATGGGACTGAAGTGGTTAATACTGGTCAATAGATAGCTATATTATATGACGGGCAACTGATGATTAACGGTGCTTCATAGTCGATAATCATGAACCATATGTTTTTCACCATTGTTATCAGTCAGTAGCCATTGCTAACCATTCACTTCTACGTTTTTTTCATGTTTGTTTATGGTTTCGTCCTAGTTGTTGTATAGTTCCCCTGGTTTTTCTGTCGTTTCCCGTGGTTTTTCTATAGTTTCCCGTGTTTTTTCTATAGTTTCCCCCTGTTATTCTTGGGTTTTTCTATGGTTGTTCTATGGTTTTTCCATGGTTTCCCATGGTTTCTCAACGGTTTCCTTCACCTCACCACAGCCTTGGGCAGCGCCACAGGTCTAGCTTCACCACCCTGGGCTTCACCGGCGTTGTCCTGCAGCGCTGGTGGCGCCACCGGAAGGCCTTCTTTTCGGTTCCTGGGCGGACGGCAGCGGGGCATCCGTGGCGGGGCATCCATGGCGACGGTGGCAGCAACGAAGGGGAGGGGAAGATCTCATGGATAGGGTGGGCATCAAGGTGGGACTCCTTAGTTTGTCAGAAGCAACTAGTTGGTAGGGGAAGATCCCTGTATAAAACTGAGGGTAGGGGAGTTGCTGGGTCAAAACCCTTAGTCCCCCTGGTTCTCCCATCTTTGACCCATAGTTTTCCCTGTTGATGGTGATTGTCCCCCATGAACGTTGGTTGACTAATATTGACCCATCGCCAGATCATCATGGGATGAGGTTTTGGTCGGTGGGGTAGCTGTGGTGATGGGGTTATGGTTATTTATTGGCAGTGGTTGATCTTGATTCGTTGTGATTCGTCATGGGTAATCAATAGAGGGTGATAGCCATCAATCTTGTTATGCGGTTCTGACTATATAATTCACCAAGCATCTCTAAGCAATGTTTGGTGAATTAACCAACTATCTTGCTTAATCACTAGCTAACAAACCGGATGGTTAATCCATGTTTTTTAGCCATCACCAATGAATACCATGTTTAAGCTATCTTGGTTGATCACCATTAATTTAACTAACTTGGTTAAAACCCCTAAACCCTAAGCCCTAACCATTAATTAATCAGAGATAGTGATTGGTTAACCAATCATTATCTCTGACTTACTAGCACTGGTGATGGCCAATGATTTTGGAGAGCATCTCTGGTGCTGTGAGGCCGGCGAAAGTCTGGTTGACAGCCCATTTCTGGGCCTGGCAGATGGGTACGTGCCAGGCTATAGGGCAACCAATAACCCACCAAAAAATGATGATGTCACTAGGAAACCAATGGTTTTGAGGCGGGGGTACCACTATTTTGGCACATGCCCAGATGAAGATGAAGACCAGATGAACCAGTCAATTTTGACTACAGATTGCAGATGGAATCCCTGTGCTGAAGACAGAAGACGATGAACATCATGATGATTAAGCAGATGGATCAGGGAAACCAGAAAATGATGAAAATGGATCCGGGAATAAACCACTTTTCCGTGACCATCTTTGCATCCACTGGCTGAGACAGCTTGGTTCCTGCCATGAGTTTAAACAAAAGGCCTCTACCTCAAGGACATGTAACCTTTTTGGCACAACAAAAGGCGGCTGTAGTGCACAATCCGATACCCCTGTGGCACGAGTTTAAATCATGAACAGACTAGCTTTGCTGTTTTTTGTCTTTAAGTGTTTTACAAGGAATCATTGCTGGTGTATTTTGGCAACTGTGGTTGAGTAATTATCGTTGAATATAATCACCAATGGACCCACCATGAATGATTTACAATGCTTAATCATCCAGTAGTAGCCGTTGTCAAGCATTCTCAACCAGCACTGCAAATATCGATCATTATCAACCATGGTCAGCCGTTATTCACCACTGTCAACCAGTATCACTTATCAGGAATCCTTGTCAACCATCGAGTACATCAACTATTGTCCACTCTCGACCAATGAAGACCGTTTCCGACGTTACACATCCGTATTGTCCATCACTAGCGAATCTGAAGCATGATTTATCATAACGAGTAACCATGACTAGTGAGATCAACCACTATTTGAACCATTATCTGATTCAGATACCATTTTTGACCATGATACTGGTCCATTATTGATCATTAAGCATCAATCACCACAACCATTATTGACCATTATTACTGGCCATTATTCACCATCATCGACTACCATGACAAGTAACCCATCATCTCCTTCAGTGAGAAAAACCATGATTAGCCATTATTCACCATTACAAATTCCGTTATTTTCCATGATTGAAAGGACAAAGGAATTTGTAATGGTGAATAATGACTAATCATCATCTTCGGAATTTGAAGAACAACCAACCCATCATCTCAACCAAGGACTTGAAGGACGAAGAACTGATTCTGCTCGCAGGACGTCCTCGCCGCGCTAACTGGAGTCGTTTTGGGGCTTGGTCTCCAGTTGACCTCAACGAATGTGGCCAGGGTTGGTTGATAGTTCGCTACGATGATTAAGGGTTGATAGTGACTATAATATCGATCAGTTAGTGTTGGTTGGTACTGGTTGATATTGGTTACTTGTGATGATCGACAATGGCGATAATGGCTAAGAATTTGATAACGGCTTGTGATGTTGAATGATGATCGTTGATACAGGTATATTGGCGAAAGATGAATTTTGATGGCAAATGGTGTTTGATGATGGTTTTTCCTGGTTGGTACCGCTTGCTATTGTATGCGAGTGAATGGTTCAGTACCGCTGACTGAATGACAATCATCAGTAGTGGTGCACATTATTAGATGGCTGTTGATGATGGCTAGTGGATTCAATGATAACGGAAGGCGCGGGTTCATGTTGATCAGGGATGATTCATAGCAACTAACTTGGTTTATGTATTTGGCTAAGTTTTTGTTCCATCCATCAAGCCAACTTAAGTCTTAGCATCTAACAGTGAATGCAATATGTATGTAAAGATATATATGAACATATGTGAATGAATTGTTAGACAACTGATTGAGATAACATGGATGGTTAGACAGCCGATTCTTAGTTTAGTAGATGATGTTATGCGGTGGAGGAATCACTCCCCCAGCGCAGGAGCCGCCGCAGTGGGCGGTGCCGATGCGTCATTCTTTCTGGATCTGCAGGAGCGGGTGACCGAGCCAGGGATCACTCGGGACACGAGGTTCTGCTCGGTGTTGTAGCAGCGCAAGGAGACTCAAAGTTCCTTCTAAGGGTTTGCCTTCTTTGAGTCGAGGGTTTATGCTTTTGTTGTAGCAACCCTGAACAAATCCGGAGTTCAGGGTTTTTGCCTTCTCAATTCAAGGGTTCAAGATGTCCTTGTTGGTTCAATTCTTGTCAACCATGGTCATCCATTGTCCAACCGCAACAGAAGTGAAGCCATAGAATTTAGCCATGAATTCACACTTTGCTCAATCATCATGAAAAATATTTTAGCATAATTATCAAATCCTTATCCTTCACCATCTTCGCTGATATCAATCTGGTTCACTATGATTAATCAAGCAATATCAACTCACTTCATGACCAACCGTGAATGGTTGATGAATGCGTTCAATCAGATGGTTCGTGGTGGCGAATTCTCCTCAACCATCCCTGGTTCTCCTATCATTGACCATTGTTTTCCTTATTATTGTTGGTTATCATCCCCATTATTGATGGTCAACTGCTTGACCCATGGCCAATTCTCCTCAACCAATTCACAACCATATCGTCATTTACCGTTTTTACCATCATTAACCATTATTTAACCACATTAACCATCAGGCTGTGGGTCAAAACCCTGTACCCCTGGTTCCCCTGTTTTCCCTATGAAATTGTTGGTGAACTTCCCCCATTATTGTTTGATTAATTGCTTGACCCATAGCCATCAATTTACCATCAGTTGGTAAACCATCATTAACCATCAGTTGGTAAACCATCAGTTGGTAAACCATCAGTTGGTTTAACCACAGTAACCATCAATTTACCATCATTATTAAACCATTTACCATTATTTACCCATTATTAACCATGATTAACAGTTACCATCATTAACCATATGATTTAACCACAGTAACCATCAATTTACCATCATTAACCATCAATTTACCATCATTAACCATCAATTTACCATCATTAACCATCATTAACCATTGTTTACCACCAGTAACCATTCCCGAACTGCCCAACCATCACCCCTTGGTCCTCGCTAGGCCTCCTGCCTCGACCGCAGCTTGGATCTGCTGCTGGCCCTCGCTGGCGCCTTGCACCTCGCCACGCCCTGTCCGCCCTGTGCGCAGCTACGCGCTGCGGTGCAGGAGCGCCCGGCGCCAGAACGGAGTGATGCTTCGGGGGATCACCAAGTACCATGGAAAATGGTGGGAAAACTGGGGGTGACTGGTTAGTAATGTTATTAATTTCATATGTTAGATGTTAATTAGATATGTTAGTTAACTCGGGTGACCATCTAAAGTAATCAACTGGTTATTAGTTAGGTATGTTAGATGTTTTTTGGGGAATTACTATTCCGGAAATATGATGGTCTTTTTTGAATGGTATTGTGCTATTATAAGCTACTGTGGTCGATGATCGGTCTTTCTGGTATAGCACAAGATCAGCCTTATACTTACTGCAATATCTTTTTCTGGCATATACCGATACGTACGGTGATATACCATACCGATAGCGACATCAAATGACCAAACTAGTCCAACTGTTCGGATGTGAACTATTCAGTACCCATTTTTGGTTGTAGTTGGTTATGACCCATATTTGCCAGTGTTATCGACCATCAGTTGGCCATCAATCATTATTACACCTGACTCAGACTGTTAGCTAAGACTACTACCCATTCTTGCGATTATTTGTTGTGACTCGTACGCATATGATCCACTCATGATCCACTCATGTTACTACCACAGGTCCCTCTACCAGAGGTGTTGCATTTTTTTCCGCCACACCAGGCAAAGATCCCACAGCAGCGTGCTAGAGCCAGGCAAGGCAAACTACTTGGAGAGTAGTTTCAATGGCGAAGGGCCGTGTTATAAGCGTGTGTTGGCTAAGTATGCACCATGAGTGCTTAAGATGAATGGTTGAGAATCGGAAATTGCTGTGGATAGCGACTAGAGCACTGCAGGACATCAAAGAATGGCTGTAAGACGACTTCCCAGTTCACGCCTATTGTGTGTGTGATTCGAACCATCACTTGTAATGTGCCAAAGGTGTGTGCTTTTTTTCGATTTCCAACATGATAAACGGTCAGCAGTTTGGTACGCCATTTATTTTCACACTCGTTTCCCAACCATTCTTGGCTATTTGTCCAGCCATTACTCCGCAGAACGAAACATGAGACCTAAAGTCATGGGCTTCTGAAGCGAACATATCTTGCAGGAACTGCTTTTCTGGTCTTCATGTTGTTTTGCCCGGTTACAGTCTACTTCTTTACTTTGCTGGAGCAATATTCGCCATCATTCACCGGCTACTTAGCCACTATTCAACCCCAATTGAGCAATATGAAATCCACCATGAATTAACCACTATTAGCCATTCTCAATCGACTACCTACAATCAATTTCGTCCTTAATTCCCCATGATTCAACCACCGAAAAAGCCTCAGCCATCAATCAACAAGTAGTCGACCACTCTTCAGCATTTACAACCATCAACTGACCACCAAATAGCCATAGCTGACCACTCTTAATCTCTTGATGCCTGGGGTTTCCCCATCCACCGAACCCTGCCTTCGAAGGTTCAAGAAAGACGCGGTGTGGCCCGTGCCTCGTGCAACAACCAGCTTGGGCTCGGTGATGCTGGCAGAGCATCAGGAGCGGTGCCGGCTGAGATGTAGAAATCTATAGCCACAGCATTCATTGTTGGTTAACTATGGTTAATAGTGGTTGATAATAGGGGATTACGGTGGTTGATAATAGGGGATGATCACAACAATTAATGGCTAAACAACTTCTGGTTGCTGGTTTAATTGACATGTTTTATTATCCTTAGTAATTATTGACAATTGGTTGGTCGACGAGCAAATTTTGCATGGGGGTGGTTCAACCACCAACCAGTCAAAGGTATGATACAACAGTTTTTTCCATGACATCCCTCAGTGCCACCTTTCACAGGAGGCAACTTGGCACTTGATAAATAGAGATGTAAGACCTTGATTGCATGCAGAGATCTCCAAATTGAGATTCGGAAGTTGCGGAGCTCCAGCTCCAGGATTGCTTGGTCCTGAACAAGCAGAGTAATTGGGAGTGCTTTGGTGGCCACACTGAGAGGCGGACGGGGGCCGTTTCTGATGCAAGCAGCTTGGATGTGGCTATAAGGAGTTACCACAGGGCCAGGTTCGCATTGAAAAATCAAGGAAACCACAGGATTTTTGCCAGTGAAACCCAGGTTTGTGGTGCGAAAACCAAGTTTTTTGCACATCAAACGCAAGTCCTAATGCATTCTACTCAAATATAGTACAATGCAAGAAATCAGTTCTCAAAAACACTGAAATTTTGAGAACGCCGAAACGACCCCTTTAGAGATATCATTCGTATGACATTATAAATTATAAATTTAATAAGGTGTTGATATAGCCGCCATATGCCTCGCTGACATGACCAGTGGTGCGTGGTCGTGGCTCCTCCTTGATCAGGCAACTCCTGCACTTGGTGAAGCAGCTCCAGCATCAGCACCTTGGAGTTGCTGGGTAATGCTTCGCGATGGTTCATAGGTGGGTCACGAGGGTTGGTCGTTGATGAGGCTTATTGAAATGACCATGAATCCTCATTGGTGGTAAATGAAGCTCATTCATGAACCTCATTAGTGAAGGTCAATGGTGGCAAATGAGGCTTGAGAATGGATAGTGATGGTTTATTGATAGGTGTTACCGGCCCAGTTTTTGTGATTGGTTTCCTTGAATGGTAGTTGATCGGTAGACGAGGGGTTCTTAACCATTGAAATGTAGTTGACACGCTGAGCACCATGTCTTCATAAATCATATGTTGAGAGCTCATAGATGAACATGGTCTTCATTGGGATGCTTGCCGACCCAGTGGTGTATGTTTTGCACTGATCCATCCTTTGAGTCCAGGATTGTTCATTATTCATAACAAGCCAGCAAACCTTATTCAATATTGCTTCCACATTACAAATAATGAACAATCCAATATTGATCCACATATCATATTCAATAATCCCTGGATTATTAGTAAATATGGCTTCCACAATAATGCTTTGCATTGTGTTTTTCATTGGATAATCAGTTGTTGAACGATGAGGCCATTACAAACTGATCAGCTGATGGACTGGTGCATGGGCATACTAATGCTGCTACCTGAATCGCTAGAGTGAAGTCATTGTAACCGAGTAAACATTTGTCCACTTAATCGACTTCGTACATGAACCATACACAGGCACAAACCAATCATTACCAAACCGTTGATTCGTAACAGCAGCAAACAAGTCAGCAGTTTGAAATTGTGATCACTCAATATCAATCAACCATGAACAGTTGTCAATCAATTGTTTATCACACATTTCAATATCTAACATTATGATTACTGTATCAATATCAATCATTGTAACCATCAATCCGCACTAAGAATCACGGCTCAACCCACGGCTCAACCGACCCCTTGGCTTAGGCCGATCCTGGCAGATGCCAAGTGCCAGTTCGGATTTCTGCATCGCCTCGACGTCCCCAGCCACTTGACTGCGGTGGGTGGAGCTGCGGTTGGGCGCGGAGTTTTGTTTCGGAGCAGCAGCTTGAATCCACCAGTGAAACCAAACTGGCCATGGGTCAAGCAGTTAACCAACCAATAATGGTGGATAATAACCAACAAACTATAGGGAAAATCATCATTAATGTTGGTTCCTGATTAGTATCTATCTGTTGGTTTCATCTATTTTCATTACTTTAGGGGGGGGTTACACTAATCAGAAACCAACATTAATGAACAAAAATAGCAACACTAGTGAAACCCACCAGTTATTATGTCCATGCTTTGGTCTGGTGTAGTTCCACCAGTCGTGTGTTCCTTCGTGATGGGTTTGTGTTTGAAAATGCGCGTGCTCTGGGTAGGAGGTATTGTGAGAAGATGTGAGAAGCAGATCGATACACCCTGGCTGCAAGTTGTTGCGTAAACCATTCTTGTAAATCATCTAGCATTCCTGGTTATATCAGCTCACCTACTTGTATCAGCTTCCCCAGTCAGCATACATAGGTATATGCATTGTTCCTGCTTATATTACTGGTTGAACGAATTACGGCCTACCATGGGTGACCCTACCACCGTGGCAAAATGGTGGTTTCTCAAAATAGCGGTACCCCCAAATCATCCACTGTTAGTCTTTGTTGAGCCAACCAAAACTTGGGGGTTCACTATTTTGAGAAACGACAAAATTCTTGGTATATTCCCTATAATTGATTGCTACAACTACAACCTCTATTATCAACCACACTTTGTACGGGTCTCATTGCGGAGGTTTATCCGGGCCCTGCCGTTGTGGTGGGATGTGTTCACTGCCAGCGCGTGCTGTTTTCGTCAGGTTCTGGGCTCGTCTTGCAAGCTACATCCTATGTCCTTCGGCAGCGCGACGATTCAACAGCTGTGGCAGCCTCTATTCATGTTCCACTGGTTGCTACCAGGTTATTACCCATTAATAACCAAGTGATGGTTATAACCTATTAGCCATATTTAGCCATTATATTTGGTTATAACCCGCTACAAGCGGTTATATGGGCCAAATACACCGCTACAAGGATGGTTCATGGATAATCTACGGTGGATTCATGGTGGTTCAGCCAAGGGACGGCCAATCATCCAGCAAAAACAACCGTCGGCGGAAATGGTTGATGTGCTTCCACGGAAGAGGTGGGAAGGCTGATTGACACCTTGGTACATTGATATCAAATGAGGATAGATCAAGAGGCTGGCTTCCATATCATGGTATCCGAAAAGTTCCCAAAGGCATGTAACGAACTGCCAACCAGAAATAATTGAGAAATAGTTGCAAGTTAGAAACAATTGAGAAACTACCAACTATATAGAAGTAAATGAGAAATAATTGGCATGACCAACTCATTATTGAGAAATATCTTCGGATGGTTTATCAGGAAGGGGTCTCTTTGGAGCAACTTGCACCAGAAAGTCATGATTTCATGACACTCTCCTTATGGCTGTGGGTCAAAAACCCGTACCCCTGGTTACCCCATCATTAACCATTGGTTTCCTTGTTATTGTTGGTTATTAACTCCCACTATTGGTTGGTTAATATTGACTCATAGCCATGACACTCTCCTTATGGAGAAACAATGGTCATCACACTTCGTTGGATAAACATCGAAGTCGCACAGCTTCAGGAGCGTTACTGGCATCTCCAACTCCAGCTACGCAGTGGCCGAATCATACGCCTCTCGACGAGCCCCATAGCACGGTGAATAAGGGTTGATGGTTGATTAATGGTTGGTTAATGATGGTTGAATGGTTGATTCATGGCACTTGATCTATGGTTGATTACTGATGGTTAACGGTACTAATGATTAAGAACTGGTTGATTGTTGGTCAATGGTTGACTAGTGGTTATTGACTTGATTAACCGACATAGCTTACTAACAGTTAACATTAGCCAATTAACAGGTAATGGTGAATTGATGCTTCATGAAGCAACTGTTAGTGGTTGACAAATGATTTACCAATGGTAAATAGTTGGTTAATGACTGGTTAATTGCATGGTTAACGATGGATCAACGGCAGTTCATCTCAGTCAATATCTGGTGGACTGGTAGCTGGTTGATTCTTGGATCACCACGGTGCCCCTTTGCGACTGCTCCAAGGTGACTATGCCGTGCTAGCTCATGGCTGGTTTCCCACTTCCAGGCAGGAAGTGCGTTCCAGCATCCACTGGGGCATCTCGGCCAGAACGCTTCCGGGGGATGTGAACAGCCAGGGGTGCCTTTGACCGACTGCCATATATAAAACAATGGGGATGGAACCAACAACTGTTCAGAATTATGCCAGTAGAATATATAGTATATTTGTTTCATGTCCTATTTTATCTCAGTACATGTAAGGTGGTAGTTGTATGTCACTTAATACTTACTAGATTTGTGGTTACCATATACAGTTAGATTACATCCATATATGGATGGTTAGTATTTGAACGGATATCCATCATAATCATACATTTATTCAACCATGTTGCAAACCATTAATTAAGTAGTATACCATAATACCATAGCATATACAATTTGTATACCATCACAGTGGTGGTTCATTGGCGAAGATACCGGATCTCGCTTCGCGAAACTGAAGACCGTGGGGAGCATCTGCCGGGGATTGTCCCGGCGGCTGATGGCTCATGCCCCTCACGAGTTTGAATTGGTTAGCAAGCGGTCTTTCAGCTACTGTAAAGGTCCTTACTAGATATTTGATGTTTGATGTATACTGATATATGATTATATGTATGTGTGTCTTATAGTTGCAATATGTGTAGGTTGATGTGTAGATATTCTGATTTGCAGATGCACTCTTCCCCACTGTGTGGCATGACTCGCAAATGGGCTTCACATGGGGAAGCCATCGAAAGCACGGTCACGAGTTATCCGAAAACACAGTTTGAGCCCTGGATCCTTGCTGGGCAGTCACGACAGGCAACAAGACTTCAGGTCCATCTCAAAGAGACTGCTCTTCACATGTCAGGAATTCTATTGTTTGAGGTGTACTTTGCACCAATAAACACTCCAAGCTGGGAATTTTCGAAGAAAAGGAGCAACAAACTCTCGTGCTACATATCCTAGTGCTTCTTCAGTTCAAGATCCATGGTAAAATTGCTTCCTTGCTGTTGCCAGGTGTGGGTTATGAAAGGTCCCCTCCATTTTCGAGCTGATTAGCCATTTCACGATCTTCGCACCATCCCTGCTATCTCAGGGGCCGGAACATCCAACCAGTTCTGGCCGCTGTGGTGCCCAGGTCGTTTCGATAGCGGCTGCTCCATCTCCGGAGGTCGTGGGAAGTATTCCGTGACGCTGCCCTTTGGATCGCAGAGATGGTGCTACAAACGCGTTCCTCATATGGTGGTTTCTCAAGTCATAGGGGTACCCAACAATCATCCACTATTACTCATCAATGGCAACCAACCATTTTTAGGGGTCCACTATTTTAAGAAACCATCATATGAATGTTTTTTTTTTGATGATAAACTTGCCACATCTTCCGGTGGACAGTACAATGCAAAATGTTTGAATGCATTACTCGCCGCGGAAGGCCATGGTCCCCGGGCTCCCTGACATGTCCTCGTCGCGAGGTGCAAAGTCCTCGCTTACTTTCTGGGCAGCTCAGCAAGCAGCTGGTGGTGGTTGTGGGTCGTCCCTGTGCCAACGGCTGTGAGCTACTAGCCATTGGTTGGTTAAATATTGACCCACCATGGGGTCCACTAGGATGAACCACTATCAAGTGAAGCCCTCCCCAAATCACTTATAACTCCTGGTGCTTCACTAGCCCCTTGGACATGCCATGCTCTTTGGATTTTGTGACCAAGTCATTGACCAAGCCATCTACTTAGCTGCCTCATTCTAGTGGACAACAGCAATCAATTGTGGGTTTCCATCGTTGAAGCTGGTCCTACCTGTGGTAATCGCCAGCTGAGCAGCGGATTCATATCACCTTGGCCACTTGCACCTGTGCATCGTGGCTTATCCCGGGGATCCTAAGAGGGTTAACCATGGGGTGCCCAGTGGGAGAAACCCATTCTCTCACGAGTTCTCGAGCTGTAACCAGCGCACTCAGATTTTTCGCAAGTCTCATCCACCAAGTCAGCCATGATCAGCCAACAAATCCAACTGTGTACAAGCTGGGACCTGGGCCAGCAGCTGTAAGTTGATTTAACCAACTTCGCTAGGGCGATTCCTAGCAGTTACAGGGCTAACGAATCTAACTGCTGGCGCCGGAATCCACCAGCGCCAAGGCTTGAGCTTCTTGTTGATTCGCATCATCACCGGTCGTCCCTTGGCGCCAGTTGTGGCGAGCTGGGTCAGAGCCAACGATCATCATGGTTATCCTTTCATAATGATGAATCAATTGACGTGTTGATAATGATAGGCATTAATCATGGTTATCAATCATTATGGACTATCCCATTGTGATACGATGAAGTATGACTATTATATGATTTTGAATTAATGATACTATCATAATGTGATAGGTGTCAATCATAATGAGAGTCATACTTAATGATATGGTCAGTATCCAATTAGGACGATGATCAACAATTCATATTATAGTGTAATATGGTGTATCAGGATGTCCCTATCAATCGTCAACGAAGAACAGATGCAATGATGGTTGGCAAGCTGGGCCAAGGCACCATCCGAAACATAGGTAGCATCCCAAGACTGGAACTATTTTGTCGGGATGTGAACGCCAGAGGGTTACTGGCTGGCTAGTGTTCTACGGCTGGAAGGCAATCTTGAATTGAACATCCCAGAGGCTATGTGAATGAGGCCGTTGGATCACTGTTTGATAGGGGATCATTACGTAGGTTTTGGTACCGTTGAGGCAATATCAGCTACTCACCATTCATAAACCGTTGATTAATTGACAAGTCATTCGCTGATTAACTATTGACTATCAACATCTATCAACTAAAAACTAAATATGGTCAGTAGCCATGAAAATAAATAATATTCATATTAACTATATTAACTATACTCAAATTTGACTCAGCATATTCGCCGTGTACCCGTACATTCGGCATTGCAAGGGCCCTGCACACAATTTTTCAGCGTCAAATGGGTGTGATGCGCCAGTGCCAAGCCGCTACATTCTCACGCCATCGAACAACATGGACGACTGCTCTCTGGTCAATTAGCACGGGGTTTCTTCATGATTAAGAACTGTGCAGAAATGTTTATCAATGGTTAATAGGGTTAAAGATCGGATAGTGTTTGATGTTGGTAATCAGCTTCTATTGACCATTGACAGTCATTTCTGAACAATTCTCAATCATGAAGAAACCCTGTATCCTTGAGATTAGTATCTGTGTATCCTCAAAATATCTTGATGGTTTGGTGTCTTTCTCCAAGTGTAAGTGGGCCACCAGCAGTTAGATTTGTACCTTTGTAACTGGCAGGAATCGCCCCGCTCAGTCAGCTATGAATCAACAGAAACAGCTGGTGAAACAGGGCCCCCCTTGGACACAGGGATTCGTTGGTTGATCATGGCTGCCTTGGCTCATGACATGTCAGACCCGACAACCACTGGCAGGTCGCCATCAAATTCGGAGCCATTTGTCGTACCTTGGTCATCCCGTGGTCTCTCGGCGAAGCCGAGCGCTGCGCCTGGTTGGTGAAACCGAACCATATGTTTATCAATCATTGGCCAGTACTAAACCATCCCTATGCTTCCAGTTGCCATTGTAGTAGGGAACCAGTTGCTTTCTACCATTCTGTTTTGTGGTTGGTTACCAGCTATAATGGCAACTGGAAGCATAGGGCATGCTGACTAACCACAATCATTGAGCACTATCAACAACTGATGACCATATGTAATTGACCATAATCAACAGCAATGATCATGCTTATCAATCATTACTTAGCACTATAACAACCACAAGAAACCATAAGTAACCATAGTTGTTATGCCTAATTCACTGGCACGAGGGGTCGGAGATGAAGGTACTGGCGACCGTGGTAAATAACGGCGCTGGTGATGGTTAAGGATGATTGTTGATATATGCCGTGGTTGACCAAGATGGTCTAAGGTTTATGATTTATGATGGTCAAGGATGATTGTTCACTATTTGATGATTATATGATTGCTTATGATGATCGGTACTGGTTGGTATTAGTTTATGAATGGTTGATCAAAGTTGATAATTGTGAACAAGGGTTAACAATGGTCAACAATGGATGGTTAATGATTGTTTGTAATTTGGTTGATATTAGTTGGTAATGATTGGGAATGCTAGATATTACTTCATCATGGCGAACGATGCGTGGTTCACCATGACTGACAGGGATTTATAGTGGTTATTCACATGTCAATGCAGGTTTGATGATGGTTGAGAATGGTTGATCGTGGATTACATGTATGATGATGAGGAAAAATAATGGATGGTGACTGTGAAAGCCTAGATGATAAGTGATCATTTGACAGTTAATTGCAATGGTTTCACAGCATCAATGATATTTCACGTTCGGTGAGTGTTTGGCAGAAGGCAACAACAAAACGGCAACAGCAATTGCACCTATTATGATATGATGGGATGATGATGATGATGATGATGATGATGATGATGATGATGATGATGATGATAGTCTAACAATATGTTCTTTATCGTGCCACATTTAATATCGCACATTATAGATCATGAAGCCCAACCACAAACAACCACTATGATCATATCACCGCTATCAACCAGAAGCACTAATGATTATAGTGGATGGATTACCCCCCCTTTTTCATTGACATTGGGTTCATCCACTAATGATTATACCCCCATTATGATAGATAACCACCGCTATAACCATTAACTCCCCGTCGTGGCTATGCATTAAACCCACCACCAAGCAAGACGTCATCTCCTTCGGAGCGCTCAGGTGGGTGATGGCCAGTACAGCGCTGCGAGCAGCGCTGGCGGCGGTCCAGATCGAGCTGCGCGACACTTCCTGCACCGTTCCTTGGGGCGACGCGCGAAACCGCACGGCGAAACCGCACGGCTGACACTCCAGTGATCTAACATAGCAATGGACAGTACTCATGGACCACTGTGGTAATAGAAATAAGTTATCAAACCTATGGTTGGTTTATTACCATCAATGGTTCATAATGGATGATAACTGGGAGTAACAAAGTTCTGGTAACAAGTAATGGTTATAGAAATGATTAAACGGTTGTGGTTGGTTTATTGCATTTTATTGCCATTGATGCTTGATAACCGATGATAACTAGGGGTGACTTCAGAAACCATTGGGTTGTTATAAGTTTTTGTCGATAGGGATTATAATCATAAATAATGGTTGATTAATGGTAGTGGACAAATGGTTTAAGATAGTTAGTGAGTGAAAAGAACAAATAGTAATGGCTAAGGAACTACCCGTTGGTGGTTTGATTGTCATTTTTCATGCTCCCAAATATAGTAAGAGATGGTTGGTTGACTGATATTCTTCATATTGGTGGTTCAACCACCAACCAGACAATCTCATCAATACTCGGTGATTTATTCATTGCTAGCTGCTATGATAACCAGGGGGTATGCTACAGGTTGTCAATGGGTAACGATTGATCATGAATGATCCTTCGGCCATGATGGCAGTTTCTCAAAATTGGGAATCCCAAAAATGGTTGATTTATTACTATCAGGTTAAGAAACTAGATGTTTTGGGGCACCCCTATTCTGAGAAAACAGCATATTATTGATATGAGAATTTGGGCATCAAGACGATGACCGGGATCGGTAGAACAAGAACAAATCTACATGTTCCCGGAATTGCACAATCATTCAATTGTATGAGCATGTGAGTATTTGGATACTTTTCCACATCACATATCCACAGCTGCACTATAGGAAAACTATGACTTTGTTCGGGTGTTCACCTACCCCTTTCTTAGTTGATCAATAATTGGTTCTTATCCCCTGTAACCGTTAATCAGCTAGTTAACCATTTGTTGGTTGCTTAATGTTGACCCAGTTCGCCACATAGTTGGTATATATCCCCTATAATTGTAGTGACCATCCCCTATTGACCATTAACCAGCTATCATTGGTTGGTTAACTGCTTGACCCATAGCCATCTCTAGCTAGTATATCCCCTATAGTTGCTAGTTGTTGTCCCCATCATTGATCATTGAACCATCTAGTCATTGATGGTTAAGCCATGTAGTTGGTAAAGATCCCCATTAACTGTTAGTTATCATCCCCTATTATTAACCAGTACCTAGCTACTGTTGGTTGACTGCTTGACCCATAGCCATCCCCTATAGTTGCTAGTTGTTATCCCCCATCATTAATCATGAGACCATCGGTTAACTGCTTGTTCAATTGCCATGGTTAACTGCTTGACAGCCCTGCCACGAAACTTTCGCCGGACCAGGCTACCACCTTCGTTTCGACGAGACCATCACCTGCCAGCTGCCTTTGCCGCCGGATCTCCAACTGCGCGGGGAAGCGATCAGAGGGAAGCAGCTCAGCTTCGCAGCGATCCAACGCTGGGGTTGCACAGATGGAAACACACAGAGCAAGGTATATATTGACAACACATGAATGTATATACCTTAGATATGATTAGATACGTATACACACTTACATGTAGAAATACATATTATTTGGATGTTCACACATATAGATATGATTAGATATGGTTGAAGTCAATACATTTCATGTAAAAATGATGCAAGCATGTTCAGAACTATGTGCACATAGACATCCTGGTGCGTACATGCTCCTACATGGTGTGTCAGGTGTGTCCCATTGGTCAGCGTGATTGGTCAAGACGGTGAAGCCAACAACAACAACAACAACAACAACAACAACAACAACAGCTGTTTAAACGCTGCCGAAAAGGGTGATGAACCACCCATGCTTGGGATTTGAAGATGTAGAATTATTTTTAACCAAACATGATTCAGCACATGTATGACTGAATTTTTGGTACACATATGCATGCACGTATGCATGTTTGTGTGATAGACATTTGCAGGAACCATCAAATATATCAGTGGGCATATACGGGCATGAGTCACCATCCTGCACCCCTGTCAACACTCAGGTCAAGTTATAGTTTGTTCATGATCACATGTTGATGGTGGCTACCCAAACTTTTAATGGCTAAGAATGGATTTAGAGGGGCAAGAACAGGAAACAGCAATAATCGTACGTGAAACTATTTCTACACGCTTGTATCCGTATATTTGTTTTTACTGTGATATACAGAGGTGCGTGTAGGTATACCAAAATCTAGTAAGCGTGTTTTTATACAGATCTATATATATATATATTTATTTATTTAGGTATGTTTATTTACACATAAATATGTATATTTATATACATGTACATGTGGATATATGCATGTGAGCATATTGAATATATGAATGCATGTATATACACATACATAAATGCCTCTACTTTACTGGTGCTTCATCCCAGTGATAAGTGAGTCATTTAATCCTGGTGCAGTGCATCGCCGCAAGTGTACTTCCCACGCGGGATAACACTTTGAGCCGTCTTATCATGGGATCCCATGAGCAATAGCCCCTCGCATCGCACGGTTCTACAGACTGGTACCCCCCAGCGACAAGTTCCTTGAGATTCGCCATTTAGCTATAGTCATATCTACCGTTTGGCTAGTAGTTACCCTCGTTATGTTCACCAACTTAGGATTGGGGGTACCGTGCCGGTTCTGGGCACCGTACGAGTTGGTGTTCCCGGCACTTGCCACCCTGGCGCTTTCAGCGCCAGGTCTCTCTTGGCTCGTTGGATGGATGACCTGTCCTCTTGGTCTGATGCTGCTTCCTTGCAGGTGGGGCAAAGGCTTGGTGCAATGAAGAAGTTCTATTTGATCATCATCATTGATCATCACTGATCAGTTTTGGTGATGATGATCATCTATTTGTACAGTGTTGGTGATGATGATCAGTGGTGATCAATGAAGAAGTTCTATTTGGATTCTAGAAACCATCATGTTTATCATTGTTCCGTTGAATCTGTTTGTGGGATCAATGTTGGTATAGAGGTCCGGGACATATCTTGACACCATATAGATTCCATTGGCTTGTCCGTTGTCTCTTGATGAAGTTGTGATTGATGAACACACCCTTTTGATCATCAACATGTGCTATAGATAGGCGACAGTTGTGGCAGATTAACAATCATCATCCGGATATAAGTGGTCACTAACCATGGTTTCCAGCGATTATCAGTTACCTTGCGGGGTGTAACTTACCATGGTTATAACCCCAGGTGCACATCCAAGTCGGGCTCATCGATGGCCATGACTGTTGGTCATCATCCGCTCACATTGCTGGCTTCCGACCCTGCACAGGGACCCTGTGGACGACCCTTTAGTGATGCCCACGACTGAAAAAGCCGGGACGCAAGGATGGTTCGTTCAAGAGAGCTTGGCAGAACAAACAGTCATATCACATTTGTTTTGAGTATACATGAACACATATCAGCAGTGTTTCAAAGTCCCCTTTACATATGTGATCATAGCCCATATGTGAGCACCTGGGTGGCACCCCTACGCTTGTTTTCTGGTAAACCCTAGGGTCGACTTCCTCAGCAGGTTTTTGGTACTTTCAAGATGGCAGCACAGGACCGTGAAAGTGTAGTGAGGGGGCTATGTCTGATGATCATAAATAAGTTGTCACCAAGGA
Organism: Symbiodinium kawagutii; assembly: GCA_009767595.1. NCBI lineage: Eukaryota > Dinophyceae > Suessiales > Symbiodiniaceae > Symbiodinium > Symbiodinium kawagutii. The sequence goes on along the minus strand of VSDK01022083.1, from coordinate 299,544 downwards.
TGTAGCAGGTAGTTGTTTTTGATTTTTGGGGTTATAAACAAAACTATCGTTGATGATCATACTTTGGTGAATAGTCATGACTGAGGGGCACCACCTTCCAATATGGACACTGGCAAACCCATTGGAATTCATCTACCTGTTCGGCAAAGTCACACCAGGAGGTGGCATATACACCCACCCATTAATAAACACACGCATTGGGGGGCTGAGCCAGCTGCCATTTTCCAGCCAGGTGAGCTTCATGAGTTGATGGGGAAACCAAATACGGCAAGTAGTGTGTTCAGTTGTTGGTAAATTGATTGATGCAATTTTGATAAGTTGGTTGGATTATCGTACACCTATGTTGTCTAATGCAGAATCAAACTAGTGGTTTCTGATTGTTATCCCGTACTATCGCCCATGTTTCATCAGTAGCTATAGTTCCCGGCTCAATATACTTATTCAACCATCATTATTAGCCACCACCAACCATTCTTGACGCCAGGGTTGACCACAACATGGTAGCATTATAAAGCGTCATCAACTTTCGAACTGTTGGTATGACAAGTAGAATGACAACCCGCTTAATTAACCATTATAACCCTTCAAAAATGAAAATAGATGTGGAAATCCCCATCATTAACCATTCTTAAACTTAGAGAATCACTACTAGCATTACACAGCATTACCAACTATACGCAAGCGTTGTTACAATCATGAATATCCCAATACCAGTAGTACCGCACAAGGCGGTGGCGGAAGTTTCCAAGATAGGAGCACTATAGGAGTGTGCAGTTGTGGTTGCGACAATCTGAGCATCGATGTGGCCACTTGACTGGCAGCCTATCTAGCTATCTTTCTATCAGTGGATCAGTTTTCTTTCTGTCTGTCTGACTGTCTATCTATCTATCTGATGATCTAGTCGTTTTCCTATCTGCCTATGTACTTGTCTTTCTATCTACCTCACTATCTATCTCGTCATCTTTCTGTCTATGTATCTTTCTATCGACCTGTCCATCTATCTATTTATCTATCTGCCTATCTATCTATTCGTCTATCTATCTACCGAATTATTTGTCTGATCATCTATGTGTCCATCTGTCCATCTTTCTGTCTATCTACCTGACTATCTATCTACTTTTCTATCTGACTCTCGTTTCGTCTACCTATCTGTCTATCTATCGACCCATCTAGCCATCTGGCTATCCAATTGTCTGTCTGTTCTATCTATCTATTCTATCTATCTATCCATCCATCTATCTATCCATCTATCTATCTATCTAGCTATCTATCTATCTATCTATCTATCTATCTATCTATCGATGCATCTATGTCTCTGTCTATCCATCTAGCCACCCATCGATCTGACTATCGACTTGTCGATCTATCTGGCTACCTCTTTGTCTAACCATCTTTCCGTCTATCCAGACATTTACCTTCCAAATGTGCTTGGATCATGAAATCTTTTGCATCTAGGTGTTTGGCCACGTTTGATAACTGAACCTTGCAAAGGTGTTCCGATCATCAAGTGCTTTGCTACTTTTGACCTGCAAATGTGCTTGCGAGCGTTGTGCACATTTTGGCCACATAAATCACGAAAAGTGACGCGAAACGCAAGTGTTTTCCGACTTTTGTCTCCTGTGTTCCGAAAGTGTCAAAACGTGCTGTGTTTTGACACATTTGCTTCAAAATGTGCTTCTCGCCCTGGCCGCGTGCACTTTTTCGGACATGCAACTTTCAAAACTTGTTAAAAACCACGAGTTTTTGCGACTTCGGACGTGAGAATGTGCTTCGCGCGCAGGCGGCGTGCCAATTTTCATGATCATATGACATCTCCGAAAAGTGGCCCGAAACGCTAGTAAAATTGCAGTTTTTATTTTGGTACAAGATTTTATCTTAAAAATTTGCTTCGCGCGCAGGCAGCGTGCCCGTTTTGAGAATCATGAGTCATCAAAAGTGCTCCGAACATGTAGTGTTTTTACGATTTTGACTTCCAAATGTGCTTCGCGCCCAGGTTTTTTAACGATTTTGCCAGTTGCAACTTCCAAAAGTGCTCCGACCTGACATGTTTTTACGATTTTGACTTCCAAATGTGCTTCGCGCCTAGGTTTTTTAACGATTTTTGCACACACCTTCCGCCACAGTGGTCCGCACCCGCCGCTTTAGCGAGGTACCCTTCTGGCCCCTCATGATGCACAAAACCTTGCAAAACACAGCATTTCGCGACTTTCCTAACATTTTGGCGCACTCGCACTCTCATCTTTCTCACATCTCTTCTTTCTCACATCTGCATAGGCGATCTACCCTAACTGAGTTGTCCATATTGTCGGAAGTTAGACTTCTAAACTTCCTTCGATCATTAGCCACTAACCCTTTTTGCGGGAAGCAGTTGGCGTTCCACACCACTTGACCCTACATGGAGCAGCAACCACTGAGCATCATTGAGTTCTTCCTAGAAACCATGATTAGTTTCAATCACCTAGTTGTCGATTCCCCACTCATGGATGATTCTTACCCCCTAGAATTAACCATTGAATATTTTGAAGCGTGATGAAACTGATGATTGGCGTCCGTAACTCCCTGCTTTTGACCAGTATCAACCACCATTGACCAATACTTTCATTTACCATTTATCAATGAACCGTCATTGAGTATGATCAACCATCATTAACCTTCAAATCAGCATGAATAAACTGAATGAACCATCTCGCAAGCAACACACATCAACCATCCACAAGCGGCTCATGCCAGGCCCAGCCTTTGACTCAGCCTGCTGAAAAGATTCGAGCGGGCTTGCCGAAATCGCAGCGCAGCCAGGGCTAAGCGAGGAAACTTCATGATGGTTCATAGTTGTACTGGTTAACAGCTGGTTCAGAATGACTCACAGATGATGTGCTGATTATGCGGTCATGCTGCTTCACAGTTATGACTGTTTATAATGACTCAGCTGGTTAACAGTGGTTGACTAACAGTATTATCAATGGTAGTATCATCATAATCCTAACATGTTCACGATTAACAACCAGTTCTACTCTTTTAGATGAACCAACATGCTAATGTTAACAATGAACCAGTTCTTGAACAGTGGGTCCTGAGGTGGCCAGTGACAGCTGATGATGGTGACTGATGCTTGAGAATGGCTAATTGTGTGGGATAATAATAATCAACAAGAAATTCATAGAAAATCCCAGGAGTCTTGAGGGAGCGATGCACTATTGCCAGGGATGATCCCCCTACCCAAGGGGGCAAACAAGTCATCCCTGTTGGGATCTGAGCTAATATATATATATATATGTATATATATATATATACCTAGTTTTTGCTTGGTTGGTACCAATCCCCTTTGGCTAAGGAAATGGTCCAACTCCGTTTTGAGCTATGTCATGTGGCTTGTTCAAACGTCTTTATGGATTCCGGCAATAAAGTTACATATTACACATGGTGGATTTGGGTTCATCGGTGGCGTACGATAACCAACTGTGCAGCCTTCACTTCATTGATTACATCATTTTGTAGCATCAGCTGTAAGCTTCATGTGGTCAAGTGAATGGTAGATTAACCTATTCATGAACCAAAAACCAACCATTCATCAACCATTCACCAACCATTCATCAATAATTACATAAGTAACAATTGCATACCATCAGCATCAATTCCTTGACCAGAAAATGATCCTTGGGACCACCGTTGCCAGCACCAGAAGCTACCAGATGAGGAACCCCTTGGAACCAGCTTCTCAATCCATTCTGTGACAATTCATCAATCATTACTAGCCATTCAACACTAGCAATTAATCTACCAACATGAACATGTATTGAGCCATCCTTATGCGTTCATAGCCATAATCCACCAGTATCAACGCAATCAACCAGCTATTGTACTGTCACAAACCATCCTATGAACCATCATTAACAAACCAGGCGCAACGGCAACAGGCCCACGTGTGTGACAAACCTTGGCGCTCTTTGCAATGCTTTGCTCAGACATCTGATCAAATAGAAGACAGCTTGGAGCATGTTTGACATGCAAAGTGTTCATCGCCATGACCCAACGGAAATAATTAATAGAAATCAATGGTTTTTCTGCAGCTGAACATCAGGGCCATGTCTCTATGATTGCAGGTGCTCTTTGAATCGGAAAATATTCAAATCATGATCCACATGTGACCCCACAAGACCTGTGTCGTGGTGACCTTAACGTTCGAAGTGGCACCCAAGTTAAGCCGCCACGCCTTTCCCTTTGACTCTGCGTGACGTTGCGCGACGTGTGCTTCGCCTATTTTCCATTGCCCGAAGCTTCGTCCACAGCCCACGCCAGTGTCCGAGGATGCGGCAGGGGCTGAGGAGGTATGGATCAATATCGAGAAATAATGGGTAACGGTATTGGTAATGATAAGGTTAGTCAACCAACCGTACCGGTCAATGAATGATGGTTAATTAAGTGATAGGTTCATGATCAAATTCATGGTGAATGGTTCAGGGTTCATAATAGGGTTAACTTAGCGATTAATAGTGGACAACCTATGGGAACCAATCATGACAACCTCTTATCAACTATTGCTAAGTAAGAATCAATAGTATAGATGGATCCACCAATAATAGGGATAACCAATGATAACCAATGATGATGGTTGATCATGGTACGTAGATGGATCAAATTTTGGTCGATAATTACCGTGGAAATCAATCCTTACGAGCACAAATAGTAGATCATGGTTGATAATGGGGTTGACAAACAACAACGGTGGTTGATGGTGGCTAAGAATGGAAGAGCAATTACAAGCATAGTTATCCTTACAGAGTTTATATGGGTTAACTAATGCTTCGTGGTCGTTTTGGGTAACCAATGATAATCAACAATGATGGTTGATTGTGGTCAGTCATGGTAGATCAGTATTAACAAACCACCCCCAGTCACTGTAAATAGCTTGTGATTTATGGGGGGTTATTGATACGGATCTAACATGATTTCCATAGAATATTTGTGTACACATGCATTTTTGTTCATAAAATTTATACCAAACAACTAGTCATCATCAACTCTGAGGAGATTGAGATGTTTGTCCTTCATGATGTAAACATCGTCGAGGACAGTGGTGCCAATATGGCTATGGGTCAAAACCCTATACCCCTGGTTCCCCATCAATAATCATTGTTTTCCCCGTGATTGTTGGTGAGTATCCCCCATGAAACTGGTTGGTTAAAGCCTTGCCTCAGCTCGCAATATGTGCCGAGCTCTCACAACCCCTGTGTGTCACCACCCGAATCTTCACTGTCGGTGCAGGTGACCCAGAAAAGCTGGCGGAAATGGTTGGAAAATCCGAGCCATAGTGGTCTGGAGATCAGAGATGGCCCTCAAAACTACGCCATCGATCTCCCCAACAGCATTGGTTGCCATAAAAAAATGGAGCAAAATGAGTTGCATTGGCTGCGACCAACAGTATGGTTAATGGAACGAAGCATTGGTTGCACTGCCCAACCCATGCAGTTTTCTTTTTTCCACAATTTTCTTCAACAAGATCCTGCATTGGGATCAACCAATTTACGCAATTTTCATGCAATCTTAGGATCTTGTTCTTTTCATCCAGCAATTTTGCAACAAAAGTGATTGATCAAAATTTTCCAATCAATTCTCCACCTGCTGACCCCTTGGAAGCCATTTTCTCTCACGCGTGTACTGATCTTAGATTGACCCCTCAGAGAGTTGATACCGTCACAACAGCTATTGATGGGAAAGAAACAAAGATTTCTTGATAGGCTTGGCTTACTGATGGTTTTGTATGGTTTTTAGCGATCATCATAGGAATTAATCATGGGGATTAAATGGTTCTATATGTTTTTTTAGGGATTATAGAATCAAAGTGGTTAATAGTAGGATATTATTTATGGTTTTATACGGGATTGTGGTGGTCAATACAAGGGAGAATGACCAAGGACAAAACTTCTATGGTGGTGTCTGAATGGCTGGGGGTGCCCCCCAAATCATTCAATATCAACCATCTATAGTCATAAACCATCCATTTTTGGGGGGTCCTTATTTTGAGAAATCACCATATGGCGGTTGCTCAAAATCTGGGTACCCCTATTTACTCCAAGATAACCCTCCCGAAATCATCTAGTACCAGAAGCAGTACCAAATTCATCCTTTATACTTTATACTATTAATCCTTTATGGTTATGGACCAAGCATTTTTTGGGTTTCCCTATTTGTAGAAGCCACCATATAGTAGTTATTTCACCAGTCTTGTTGATGATTATTCCCTATTATTATCAATTACTGTATTAGCCATGGTTAACCACATTTTTAGCCATTACAACCATATTTTGAGAACCACCATTAATGGATCCCTAACCAGTTGGAGTTCCGCTTCACTCTCCAGGAGCTTCCAATGAGCAGCCCTTCCGAAACATCTAACGATGACCGTTCGCGAACATGGCAATTTTCGAAGACGAAGATGTGCCGTGCTAGCAAAACCATGGGGGGAGTTGTGAGAAACAAGGATTGTGAATGATGATTATTGATGGGTGATGATTATAAGTGATTATGATGGATTATGATTGATCAACGGATACATCATGTTATAGTACAAAACCAACCATTTTTGAGGTTCCCTATTTCGATAAAGCACCAAATGTGTGGTGGCGAAAGGCGCGAAAGCCATGGGATCACCAGATCTATCTTGGGTTTTCACGGCTCCACTGGAGCTCCAACTGCGATATGCTTATCAGCCAATTGTGAAGCCTGGGTTGTTTGCTCGCAGTTCAAGCATGGTAAGTGCCACGATTGATACGGGTTTGTCCACGGATGAAATGGTGGTAGTAGCCATCCAATAGATAGGCATTATCAATAGTGGAAAAAACATTTCCGGGCACCACTGGCAATCTAAAAGTCACCATGCTGATCCAGCTTCGCTTGCAAGATGTACCAAGGTGCAAGTTCAACTTGGTGGGAATGTGCACCAAGGGTGCGCAATGCCCGTCGCTCGGCTTTACGTTGGTGGGATAGGCTTAAACATGTGGCCACACGGTACTCACCCCCCGGCAGCCGCTAACTTGGTTGCGCTCAAAATCACCTGTTTCGATAGGTAAACCAGCTGTTCCTGTGGTTGATTTTCCACAGAACCAGGTCAGTTTCCCAGTGTATAACTTACGTCATGACGATCAATGGTGCCTAATGATTGATGTTTGATGATTGGTGAGGAATGTGAGGAGTATGATGCATGCTGTTTATAGATTTTTATGTTGAGGGTTCACAAAAGGTTAATGTCCAGAAACGATTCTTTTATTGCATGAATCTTCGCAGGGCAAGTCCCAGCCCTGACAACAGGATGATGCCTTGGTGAAGCCGATGCTTTGGTGTGCTTCAGATAATGGTAGCAGCTAGAAGGTGGGTACAAGTTGGGCTACCCCCTAACCTCTGGTAGAACCCCAGCGAAGTTCAGCAAATAAATCAACAAAAATAGCCGGTGAAGCCCACCTTGTGCCGGCTACAAGTCAGCCATCATAATCCATGTATCACCAGCCATTGTTTGACCAGCTTGCCATTCGCTCAGCCGCCAGGTTCGCCCATATCAAATCCGAGCTTCGTGAGCTTCCGGAACCTTGCCATGGCAGTACGTGGGGCTGCTGTGATCGCCTTCCATTTGTAACCAGGGACTTTGTAATTAGCATCTGGGGCCTTAGAATTGGATCATCCATGTGCTGAGTGCGCCCGCTATCTCAGCTGCCATTTTGGGTCACCTTGCACCCACCCTTGTTGCTCGCCATGCCGGTGTGGCGATATTGCTCCGATGATGAGCATGATGAGGAGAATCACAAGTTGAGGGCTCACAAACGTCAATCATTTTTGAATAAGGTAAAACATAAGGGGTGGCAATCATTTCAATTTTGATACCTCCATCATGGAAGGATGGCAATGGCATGCTGGACTTGACTGTGGAGCAGTTCGAATATATCCACTGTGAGAAGAAGTTCAGATCTGCAGCGGGTCCCTTGTCATATACATATTAATTAAAAACTAGTCACCCAATAATAAAGCTCATTAGCTGGGAATGGATTCCATATCTCCTTTGGTCCTTGAGGCTTGGAATCTTTCTTTCGGAAATGGCAGGGATCCTTTGGCTACGCTTCGGACTGTTACTTGGCTGCTTTTGGGGTGAACCAGAAATGAACTCAGACTTGTCTCTCGCCGTTCCCTACCTCATTTCTCATTTTGAGGCAGCGGCATGGATTGCCCGCTCACTGCCCTGAAAATGCTGTTTCCTCCGAGAAAGCGTAAATTGGTGGAGTACCTGCACCTCAGCCCAACTAGTTGCAACCAGCAAACTCCTTCAGTTAACCCATCTGGTTTTCAGGTCCAACAGCGAGATGGATGCCACAGCCCGTAAATATTTGGAACAGAATCAGCCACATCCTCGTTTTGGGCGCCTGGTCTGCAATAGGTCCTGTGTGAAACACAGCAACTTGCAACCTTTGGTATTCTCATCTTTGCTTTCACCTCAGGTCCTTCCGCGACGTCTTTGACACAAACTTCAGCCATTTGTTCAAAAAGGCTGGGTTGATGAACCATGTTGAAGATTGTTGATGCATAAGAATACAGGAAATGGGAAACAACTCATGAGTGGGACTGACCATAGCGTCAGGTGGCTCTGTACGTGGCGGGATTCCCATGTACTCCGTTCAGCCTCTTGCACACGGGCTCCAAATTATTGGGGGAGAAGGCGGCAAAACCAATGTACCGTGTTGTCGAGAACATCGCGGTGGCTGCTCCGCCTGCTTCTTGACTTGATTTTTAGCAGCAACAAATTGGGTATGAATACACTTTGAATGATATACTATGATGTGGCTCTCTTTGACCACTAAGATTGCCCTCCTGGAGAATGTGAAGGCCTTTCTCCGCGTTAGAGATGCCTGGGAAGATTTGGTGGAGGATAAGCTGCCCCAGTAACTTGGCCGTTGGATGTTTTGAATTCCATGTTTGAATTTCCTTGACAGAAATCACTGCCACCCAACTCATAGAATGCAATTGCAATGAGGTACGAGCTGATATATCTACACCTGAATTCGTCCCTTGGAGAGTACATTGAAACATAGGGTGAAAACATCCCTTCAGCAAGCCAAAGGATCGCACAGGCACAGTTTAATTAGCAGCTACCTCCTGGCTTTGCCAAGGACGCAATTTGGGCAGCCCGTCAACCGCAACAGGGTGTACATGCTTCTGGTACGAGAGGAGCTTTTGGTCGATGCTGCAAAATCTGATTTCGCCGGATTTGCTGAAGACATTCTGCAACGTATTCGGTGTGATCCGGATTTGTCTTGGTACCTTTGCCCCATTTTTATCCTTTAATCTCAAACACCATGATGACTATGATAGGAATAGAAGGCATTCATACTGTGCGGGGTTGCTCATTGCCTGTGATCATTTTCATTTCATTGTGCTACTGGCTACTGTACTGAGGCAAGATCTCTTACTTGAAAAGAACCATCCTCTGGTGAAAAGGGTCATGACCAAGAGATCGGCCAAGCACCGCCAAATCTTCTTTGCCAAGAATGCCAAGATTCTCGGCTGAGCACTAAGTCACTAGTTAGTTTGTACATGGTTCGGGGAAAAGTGATCCTGTTTTGAACTTGGTCAGGAAATCTGATCGCAAGGGCTGCAGCAAATGGAAGACTTTGCACAAAAAATGGGCAAAAGAAAACAGGATCAAGGCGTGTGTTACCCACTCCTGGAACATATATCCTTAATATATTATTATACAATGTAAACCCTGTGTCGCAGGTGAAGGATTCGAAAGGCTGCTTCGCAAAGAGATTTCCACAGGGCGTCCGCCAAATCACGACAGAGCGAGAGTTGGAGGCTCACTGCAGTGAGACACATACAGCCATGTTTCCTCTCAAATCGCTCATGTATTCTGTGAGGCACTGGACTTGCTGATGTGCAAGAACAACGACTTGACTGCGGTGAACACAAGCCAAATGATTCACCGAATGAGTACAGCGAAAGGAGATGGCAATTTGCCATGCCTGACGCCTTGAACTTAGATACATGTAAAATATTTCTAGTTTTATTGCTGTGCTAAATTCGCCTTCAATGTCATCAAGCCCGACACTGTCTAAGGCCTCAGGGCTCCTACTTTGTGGGGGTCCAATCTCGATACTTGACAGGAAACACAGCTGCAATTAACGTGGCCCAATGATTGCTCAACAACTCACTCAGCAACTGAGGCGTCGAATCGTTGATCCTGCACGGTCTGCCCGTGGATTGCATTCACACGAGCGACTTCAGTGACAAGGTATCTTGGGAAACATCTACAGTCAGAAACCAATTACATTTTAAACATAAACAAGCATGCAAGAGCTGGTTGAGTTTCCATGCGTTGAGAAGCTTTGAACTGAGGCCCTATGCAAAATGTCTGGGAACGGCATGTGAATTCGGTGTCTGATGGCAGCTATTGCTGTGGGACTGCGAAGTGTGGACCCGCTGCGAATGATGCTGTACCTGTCTAATACTGACTAGGCAGTGTGCCAAACAAATTCGAGATGGACTAATTCCAGATGAACTGGGAAATCGCAAGAATGCTTTGGAACAAATCAAGAGTGGCTCATCGACTATTTTTTTTGCAGTTGTCATAGCTGATCATAATTGGTGTTTGCAATCTCCACATTTTGTGTCTCATTGATCCATGCATCGTTTTCAATTTTGGCCATTGCCATTGACATTTCAAACCCAGTGTCAGAGTATGGGGGTCCTGCGGCGCTACGATGACGCTGCCGACGAGCTGCGGCCTGTCAGCAAGTGGCGGTATGAAGAGAGTTCTGAGGAGCCTGAACCCTCAGACAACCCAGAGGAGATACTCAGCTCAATTTGTATGTCATTTTCTCAAAATTATCAAGCATTATCTCAAATAGACCCTTAGTGTTGGGCATTCAAACCTCAAAACATTTACTCAGGAGTGATGATGAGTCCGATGATTCAAATTCAAATCTTCCTGGAGCTGGCGCAAGCAAATGCGTCGACTTGAAACTCAGTGCTTTGTATGCTTTGCATGCATTGGAGGAACACCAGGATGAATCAGCGTTCTCAGCACATGGCATGGATCCTGAGAGAATCAAATCTGTACTGAAAATGCCGCCGTGTGATTGCAAGTGCCGCCTTCCAGCCTCCATCTTGACAAAGGCATGCAAAAGCTTCTGGTCCTTGCCGAAACCGAGCCAGGATGCTCTGCTTTGGTCGCTGCAAACGGAATCTTCAGCATCTAGAAAAACATGGAGCATTGAAGGACCTATCATATCATGTCTTGAGGTTGTCGCTTTGACCCAATAAATTTCCACCGCAGCTTTCATTTTAGATGTGATCACTGTCAGGATTTCCTTTATGCAGATTGGCTTGGGCTAGATATATGGGGATTGGAAAAGATCGGCTCTCACGATGCAAACGCACCTTCCGTGGCATCGATGACAGAACAATCAATCAAGGCTATATGGCAGCAAAAAAAGATATGACATGATATGTTTATTATGTGGCGTCCCTGGCAACAAGCCTGTCCATCATGTGGTGGACACATCTGAGGTCAAATGATCCGTGATGCAAGGCAGAGTTCATCAGCTCATACATTCTTTGGGCATCTCTATTTCACAGCTGCAGAGGCAATGCCTACCAAGCAGCTTGGCTTAGATTCTCCAAAGCAGTTGGATCTTGGACAAACATCATTTTCAAACGGAAAAATTGCCGAGGTTTTCATCTTCCGCCTCAAACTTTTCCAAAGAAGATGATGATGACTTGAAAGAGGACTTATTGAGAAATCTGATCAATAGAAAGTTGACTGGTGCCACAGTAGAAGTGCAAGACATGCAAGATCCAAGCAAACTACCAGTCCGTGAGTTCCCCCCCGGGAACGTTGCTGGCCTGTACTTGATGTACTTGGCCTACTGCAAGGTATCTTCCATGCAGGAGCCTTGCAGCAAAAGCACGTTCTATGCCGTGGCAAAAACATGGTCCCCATCCTTGAGGTTTCGCAGAGCCATCGAGCATGCGATGTGTGTCACATGCCAACGGTTGAAAACCGCGATACACGAGGCATCGGAACAAAACTCAGTTGATGGACCGAAATTATTGATTGTCAGTTTGTCAGTGAGTATTACAACCAACATTAGATCATGAACATCCTTCCTCCTCCTACTAAGGACTTCCAACAACATGCGGAACTGTGTAGCACTCTCCTTGAGCACTATACATCTCAGTACAGAGATCGCCGCGTATACTGGAGTGCGCGCACGCGTTCTGCTACGGAGGGGGATATGATCTGCATAATTGTTGACTCTTTTGATCGCTCCAAACTTCAACTTCCACAGTGGCCACTGAACAGATGTCCAAAAAGAACAGTCTACGAAACGATCAACAGAATCTTGTTGTTGTATAATGTGTGTTTCCCAATCTTTCTTGTTGTTGGTGATGTTGGTAATGTTTGTTTTCCAGTCTTTCTATCAGAATCTGTCGGCTTATCTAAGGAGCTTCCCTGGTACTGACCGCAGTTTTGTGCCATGGGCACGGCCTCTGGATGTTTCTGACTGCCCGTGAGGGCATGAGTGCTGGAAGCAATTGGAACTGGGAATGTGTATCTTGGCTTCAATTTGAACCAGGTATCAATCATTGCTAGCTTCGAAGATTAAGACTATTTTTCAATTTCTAAAAGTGAACTTTTTGTTGGTCTGGTGATGATGGTGGCGGTGTTTTTTGTTTGTGGTTCAGCAGTTAAAATCAAAAACCCTGACAAGTTTTTGGAATGTTCCCGTCCCACGATCAGCATTTAGGTGATGCGCGCTTTGGAAGGTGTGTGGACGAGAACCCGAGCGAAAAATCTTGAGTTCCCACGTGAGTTCCCTGGCCTTCATTTAGTGTCATTCACTCATTGGTCATTGCCATTGTCATTTGTTGATTCCATTCCTGGAGGATGAAATTGAAATTGTCATGACCTGATTGTCATCGATTTTCATTCCATTGATTGCCTTAGGTTATGGATGCAGTCAGATAATACTGTAAAAGAGGTGCGCAACCAGTACGGTGGAAAAATGCTGGGATCATTGTGCCAGTCCGGCCTGTTTGAGGTGACTTCATGTCACCACTTACAGGTCGGACATACGCATGAAGATGTGGATGCCATTTTTTCATTGGTGGCTGTGGCGCTTCGCAACCAACAACTGCAGACCCCAATGGACATCGTCAAACGCATCCATTCCAAGCTTTCTCATCTTTGGACAAAGAAGAATTTGCGCTTTTCCATTGATGTTTGCGACACGGTAACTAGGAATGGAAGGATCGTTTTGATTTGTCTCGACTTGGTTTTGTCTTGCCTTTCCAGCTGCCTTTTGCCTCCAGTTCCTGATCATCTAAGGTACGTGATTGGACGTCCCTTCTTCCGAACCAGGTGACCCTGAAGAATGCATTTAGGGCCAGGAAGTGGGTTGGCAATGAAGATCAAGCTCCCCTTCCCCAATCTTTCACCTTCATGGCCCGAGCAGGCAAGAGGATTCCATGGAATTTATTATTGAATATAGTGGGTTTTGTTTGACATTGATTGATTCCTGGTTCTTCTCTGATCATCATCCATCATGGGAATTACTTCTGTGCAGGTCTTCCGGATCAAGGGAGGCAACTGGGACTGAGCGACCGTGTCCCAAGGGCTATGAGAGCTGACAATACGATGGACGATGTGTTTTGCATGGTCAAAGAGAAAATGGCCAGTGATGGTTTGTGTCAAGCACCATTATTGGTCATGCCTGGGGTGTTGATTGAAAAGAGCCGTGATCTTTTGAAAATGGCCAACGACCCTCAGTGTCCCCTTCGAACTTGCCAGCTTGAAAAGGAGCGGCGAGATGAGATCCGTGTACTGCAGCGTGCAATTCAGCATAGCTTGGTATAGTTCCATGCTCAATTCCAATCCTGTTCCTGGTCGTGTGCCTCAGATCACTTTTCTCCGTCATGCACGTACTGATGGTCGGCGTGACTGGGGCAATGTTTCTTTGGGCCAAAGGCCAAGGGGACCCAAACCATACGAGCTTCAGGTTGTTTTCCACCGTGCTCGTGTGTGACAGCTTCGGGGTGCTATGGGGAAAACATGGGCCTGGAGCTGTCAGTATATTTCCTTGTTTGTCTATAGTCAGTTTTTCTTGTGGCATTGCCAACATGTCAAAGATCAACTTAGATTTATAGATTGATTGGCTCAATCTAGCTTGGACCCGTTCTTCTCAAGATGGAGTCTGATGCTGACGCTTCCCTCGAAAGTGGCCCCATCGCCCAAATTCGAGCCTACTTTGATACAGCCCCTTGCTTTGGTCTCATTCCATTGTTTCGAGATATTTTGCAACATCATGAACATGTGAGACAAATCCTTGAACCCATTGGTACCCTATCACTTCTAGACCATTGACACCCAAGGTTGTCGCTGAGAAAAATCTTGGGGAGCACATTGCCCATCGATTCCAAGACAAGTCCAAGATGCGAGCAGCGCCATGCCTTACATAATGATTCGGCATAACTTGCAGGTTTCATTGGTTGCTGTCAGTCTTGCATCAAGTTTCCACACTCTTTTTCAAACAAATACTTGAGGCTATCGACGAGTTTGTCTACCAGAATCCTGCAGCCATGAAGGACAAGGAACTCTTGCAGTTGATTCCCACTGCGTCGATGGCAGAATTTTGGTTGCCGCTGTATGCGTTCGACTACTTTGCGAGCTGCAAGAATGGCTGTCTGGGTTTTGAAACTGGTTGAATTCAATTTAGTTTGGAGAATTTAATTATAATTTCCCAAATTATTGTTTACAACAAGACTAAGTATAGCTACTACTTACTTCCAACAATTGTTCCTAAATAACATTTCAACAGAGAATCTGATTTACCCTTCCCTGCAGATTTCCCTAGCAATTACCAGCTGAAAGCGCACGTGGGAGAGTTCCTCAAGTTTGGCTACAAAGCTCCGATCGGGAACATCGAAACCAAATTTCCGTGGCGAGATGGCAGCAGATCTCTCTCTGACTTCACCGTCGGGTGCACCGACGGCCAGTGCAAGTTGGTGCTGATGATGGCCATTGTTGCCATAGCCAAGGAGTTGGAATTCAGCGCGAAAGAGATGCAGGATCAGAATTTGGCCATGGTATTGGGAAGTTTTGCCCAGATCAGATGTTCGTATGAACATTTTGACAACCCTGCTCATTTCTTCCTGTACTCCTTGAGAACCTAGCCTGAGATTAGTCAGAACTTATTTATTAATTATTTTAGACTTTCTGCAGTTGTCTCGTAGAATAGTCTTCAAGGTTTCATCATGCTTTGTTGGTTTGAAATTTGAATGTTTGGATCGCTTTATCCTCGTTTTTGTGCCCTAAGAAACTGGCTTCGTGTCTTCGGAGAAGCAGCAGCCAAGCCCGATCACACTTGTAGCAGAGCTCCAGCAAGCAGTGGATCTGCACCGCAGGCAGTCCCATGCAAGGTCAAGTGCTTTGAGAGACATTCTCTCAAAGGTCATTGCTGATTACAACAAAATGGTCATTTTGAGGAAGCACAAGTTGGACAGCGTCAAGAAAGCTTTGGTGCTGAACCTGAACCTTGCTTTTCTTATTTACGGTCTATGACATATTTTTTCCGGTTTCTGGATGTTTGTTTCTAGACAAATGCAAACTATCACCTACCCCTAACAATGTATAGTCAGGGGGGGAGGGTTGAAAATAATATACATTTTCAAGGGGGTCCTTATCCAAAACAATGAGAAATGTATATCCGTGCTTGCGTGTGGAATTTCTTGAATGGATTTCAGAGCTAGGCCCACCCCATTTCATACATTTGGGAGATGTCCTCTCCCCATATTGCATGTTGAAGGTAGGTGGGGGGGGGCTAATACATTATGAGGATTTGCTTATTGCGTGCAATTTTTGGGGAATAATAAATTGGCTGTGCCTAAATATTTTTGTTAGGCCCACATGCTCCTTCCAGGTATCCCATTGCTTTCATACATTTCGGCAGGTATGGCCATGTAAGGCTCATATGGGTATTTTATGTTGGGTTTATGTTGGGAAAAAGGATGGTTTAGGAACATGTTAGGCCCATCTTAAGGCTATCTTGACACAATCTGGGCCCATGTTGGGCTCATTAATGGGCCAAAAAAAACCCTCAACGAAATTGTTTTTTGTTGAGGGTTTTTTTGGAGCGTTGTTTTACCGAATTGGAGGCTCTATTGGGTCCATGTTGGGCCTATGTTTGGCCATGTAAGGCTCATATGGGTACTTTATGTTGGGTTTATGTTGGGAAGAAGGATGGTTTAGGAACATGTTAGGCCCAGCTTAAGGCTATCTTGACACAATCTGGGCCCATGTTGGGCTCATTAATGGGCCAAAAAAAACCCTCAACGAAATTGTTTTTTGTTGAGGGTTTTTTTGGAGCGTTGTTTTACCGAATTGGAGGCTCTATTGGGTCCATGTTGGGCCTATGTTTGGCCATGTAAGGCTCATATGGGTACTTTATGTTGGGTTTATGTTGGGAAGAAGGATGGTTTAGGAACATACATTAGGGGGTATTTGAGGGCAGAGTTGGCTGATACCAGGCTAACCCCCCACTTGAATACATTTGAATGTCTTCGGGATTATTCAACTATTGTTGTTAGTATAGATGGTCCCCCCTATCTTCTATACGTTTGGATTTCTGGTTTGCAAACACTTGTAAGCAGGAGTCCCCCCATCACCATACATTAAAATTTATGGTATTGTGAATGCATGCTAAGGCTACCCCCTATGTTGCATACGCAAAATTTAAAAATGTATATTTTATATTGAGGGCTCTGTTTTGCTTAAACGCAATATACCACCTACCCCCATGCTTGCATATAATATGAAAAAATATATGGTGGGAGGGGGTAGGAGATTTGGGGGTTAGGGTTGGGGATTGCAAACTGTTTTCCTCACCGGTCAAGTGCGCGTTTTGGGACCCAAAAACCCACACATTCATTTTTTGTTCAATTGATCTTTCTTTCCAATCATGTTACCCAGGATGAGATGTCCACCCGCCCTGTTGACTATGTTGCACCGGCACTATGATGACTACAAAGCGGAAAACTCAGGACAGGGTCTCAGAATGTTGTCGCAGAAATTGCACCTGTTTTTAACATAATTGTGTTCCAATTAACAAAAACTAAATATTTTTAACATACTAATATCCACTGATGCCAGGAGTTCCGCACGAAGTGCTTCAGTCAGATTACTTCGTTCCAGGCAGCAGCGCGCGCAAAGAACATGAAAAGTACCGTGGCAAAGAACCATTCCCGGAGGTTCTGACTGTCACGGCTGACATCACCCTCATGTACTTTACGCGAGTGATT
Organism: Symbiodinium kawagutii; assembly: GCA_009767595.1. Classification (NCBI taxonomy): domain Eukaryota; class Dinophyceae; order Suessiales; family Symbiodiniaceae; genus Symbiodinium; species Symbiodinium kawagutii. The sequence continues at coordinate 282,207 of VSDK01022083.1, read as the reverse complement.
CAGGACTAGGGGTCTTGACTGAGCAGCCAATGTTTGAGATCTACCTAACCAGCCATTGGGTTTTAATAAAGATCTTAGCTTCTTGTTTCCTGATATGATAAAGGGATATGGATACCGCTATACTATGACCCCTTGCTGTTTACATACCCTTCCAGGATTTCTGCAGAAAAGCTTCGCGGGAGGCTAGTACCAAAGCCAAGGCGGAGGGTTGCTTTTTAAAGATTGTTGTTTATAACAAAGGATCCATTCGTATAACCATCACATCAGCCATCCAATGGCCAAAGCCAAAACCCTGGCCAGAAGCAACACCAAATGACGGAGGAGGCGCACCTTCTCCTGTTTGACTCTTGCTGCCTCTGGACCTGGCTTCGGGACAAGATGACGACAACCTTTACCGGTGAGGTGGTGGCCAAACATGACAAGCTCTTCGAGGAAGGGTGCCTTTGGCATTTACTGGTGAGAATGTTTGAAGATTTTCCGACCAAATAAGCTTTCTGGAGCAGGTGATTGATTAGTGCCCAAAAACATTTGGCAATGTGCCGAACGGTGATTGGTTGACGAAAATATTTGTCAATATGTGCCGAACGGTGATTGGTTGACGAAAATATTTGTCAATATGCGCCAAACGGTGATTGGTCAACAAATTTCTAGCAAAATTGTGATGTGGTTTCCAGAAACCCCGTCGCAAATTCTTCAACTTTTTGTCGGGCAACATTTTGGAGAATCAATCACATTTTGCTTGACAAACTAGCTTCAGGAATTTCATTGGGTTTCCAGAAACCCCGTCACAATATGCTGGATTTGGAGGGGGGCAATCATGGGCGACATTGTCAAACAGCTTTGGCCCGGTGATTGATACCTTCAAAACCATTGATTTTGTGATGGGGTTTCTGGAAACCCCGTCACTTTTGCCCATGGATTTTTGATGAAAAAGTTTGATTGATTCTCCGCCGGCTGAGACATTTGGACTCTGACCTGATGGGGGTGCTTCGTGCTGGGGAGCCATTTGACTGGATGCGGATCAGCTTCATCTTGGAGGCTCTTTGGACAAATGCTGTCATCCTTTCCAATATCAATTGATAATGGTTCGATTCATATTGATATCATATGATATATAATGTTTTGTATATATAATATATTATATATATAAAGAAATAATATTTAATATTTAATATATAATATATAATATATAATATATAATATTTTTTCATTTATCATATATAATATATAATATATATAATAGATAATTTTAATATTTATCAAATATAATATATAAATTATTATATAATATATAATATATAAAATTTATAAAATATATAATATAATATTATGTATAACTTGCCATTCGCGGAGTAAGTTACATATTTATATCTATATAATATATTTCATGTCAACATCATTATCTTTTCATAATTACATGTATACGTGCGTGTGTATTGCATGGCGGCCCCTCTGCAGGCCCATGGCAAAAGCCTCGAAGATTATGTCGAGCAACATCAAGATTCCTCACGAAACGCTTTGCGCAAGAGCATGGAAGCGGCTTTCAACAGTTGGGTAGAAGAGTTACGAGCTGATCAAGCCCAGTACATGGCAGACAAAGTATTGATCCTTGTTCGCAACAACAACAGACCTTGAGTAGCGCAACCTAATCCAAAAACTAATGTTTGATGCATATGTTTCTTAAGTGTTGGTGATACATAGTGATGAGTTGGTTGTACATCTTTCTTGTATCAATCCTGGGCCCAAAATTTGTGCAAACAGGGGCTTGCGGGGTCAACTGGAGGGCATGATCAACTGAACAAGTCAATGTGGGAAAACCTACCTTGAAAATATCCTTTGACGTCTCCAGACAATAGATATGGTTGAAACCAAACGGTATGATACAGTAGCATGACCATTTCTGATTCAACCAACTTCTCAGCCATGTAGACTGACCAAGGGCTGAAAAGGAAACTGCTCGGACTCGCGCGAAACTGGTGAAGCAACTGGAGGATTGAGATGGATGTTCTGACCCTCTTTGCCTATCTTGTTTTGTTAACCTGGCGATTATGCCCAATCAAGGTTTTCAAACTACCCCTAATCATCAATTTTAACAATTTACAGCAGTGACCAGTAATATATAAATCAACTAAATTTTATGAAGGTTCCCTATTTTGAGAAACTATCAAATGATCATCACCCTGCAGGACTGCCATACGCGAGCTTGGGATGCCATTGGCGCCTATGTGGAAGATCATCTCAGGATTTTCAGCTCCAAGACCTTAGAGGCAGAGGGGACGCTGATGCCAGCATCTCGCTCTTGGCTCAGAGAGATGTCGCAGGAGGCTGGGCTACAAAATCAAATTCCGTTGTTCACCCCAAAACTTTTGATGCTGATGTTGTGCTTTGTTGATGGATTAGCCAGAACTTTGTAGGTGAGCAGCGGAAGTTCTGAAGATCACATCGTGGTGCTGGTAATGTCATGCCCAACTGTGGGCATCATGCCTGCATCCTACAAAGGGTTCATGGCCACCTACATCTCGAATGTTCTTGCTGACTTCCCAACCAATGGCATTTGCTTGCTCATCCATCCCAACAGGGCTGGACAAGAGAGGACTTGGCAGTCAAATCCGCTGGTCTCCTTTGATAGGTATTTCCTATTGTTTGTTGATTTTACTCTGGTAAGATGTTGGGTCCTGGACAAGTCATTCATTTCACTGGACTTGGGGATTCGTTCCAACCCGCAGGAAATCCAAGGCTGAGATCGTGGAGAAGAAAGAGGAGCCATCGGTCAAGGAGGATGAGGACATGGACGATGATAACGATGCATCCATCAAAAAGCTTGAAGAGGCTGAAGAGGTACAGGTTCGAGACATCCGGTACAATCTGGAGAAACTTGGGTCATATCATATCCATTATTCATGCATTCTGATTTTCTGCGAACTGAAAACAAGAATTAATTAAATGACATTTATTGCATTGCAATTGACACCAACCCTCGCACATGCGTTCGATGACCTGCTGAGGACACTGCTCTCTGCCAAAGAGAGAAACCTGAAGGTGAGGCCAATGACGTGGGTCTTCGATCCCGCTCTTTGGCATCACAGCCATCAACTTTTCTATTGGCCGTCATATGTGGGACATTCATAAAGCGACGTGTGGCATTGATAGAACAACTAACATCATAATTAGCAACAAGGCGTCGCAGGAGTATGGAGCACACCACTTGACAAACATTGGGTTGTGTCATCATACCCAGCTCATCTACTTCAAAATCCTGTGCCATGGAAATGGAATCAATATTACTTGAACCATCAAACACTAATTGGATGATCTTGGGTGTCCACTGCGTTCAATGCTTCAATACCGCATCGGACCAGCTTGAAACAGCTGTAGGAAACAGTCTACGGCAAACGCGATGGTGTTTTGACTGGCTTGGCGATTACCCATCGAGATCCAAAGAACTTGTTCCATGCCACAAAATCATGGAAAACGGGCACAGTCCATTCGGTGGCGATGTGTCCTCGAGGAAGCATGTTCAAACCTGAGATGGAAGCTTGGTAATTTGTTTTAGGTTTGATTTTCTGGTTCCTTTGGGGTGACATCCTGAAATATTTTGGGTTTCCCAAAGCCTATGATGCCAATTCAAGTGTTCATCTCAGCCACAATCATTGTTCCCATCATTCCCATCCGCTGTGCCTTCAAGGCATCTCCAAACCGAGCTCATGCCAAGCCTCATTTGGGCCGTGCTTTCACGGACGTCCAGGAACAAAAACAAGTTCCTTTTCTTACTAAAAACAAAGCTGTTTCTTTTAGCTGTGCATTTGGGGATATTTAGGAACGGAAAGAAAAAAGTTTGCCTTAGCTCAACTATTATTTGATGCTCATCCCAGTTCCAAACATGAGGTTGCTGCTGGAACAGATTTCATCCAAAAGAGCTTGGAGGGCTTCGCTGTCAAGACATCAAAGACCACTCTCTTGGTCGACATGTTCGGCTACGATGGCTTTCCCGCTCTTGCAAGCCTGAAGGATCCTGTGGGTTGGGTATTGTATGTTGTTATGCCTCTAACATTATTTTGTGTTTTACTTTATGTTTTTTTGCAAGCTGTCTTTAACCAGCCAGGAAGTGGAAGAAGGGCGAAACTGCAGGTGTGCTACGCTCTGCATGGATCACAGCGGGCAAGATATCATGACCCGCTTGTCCAATGGTGTCTATGATCAAGCACGTGCTGGCACATTGCAGCTCGCAGGATTTCCATCATTCGATCCGTTACTCACTGCCCTTCGTGATGGTACTACCGCTGACCGTGCGAAGAGCTACAGGGTTTCCACGCAAAGGGCAGATCAATTGGTCATCCTTGAGTCTTTTGCAAAACGATGGTTGGATGATGCTGAGTTCGAAGAGCGCGCCAAACTTGTGATCAAAGAGCACAACGAGGAGTTCAATCCCCCAGGGGACATGGTCATGGTGAGTGACAGGTCCGGTCCAAACAAAACAAAACAACCTCTGAATCACGGATCACAATCAGATTACATTAAATACCGAAGGGCCCAATGTTTTATATAGCAGTAGCAAGTAAGAACGTCAGCGTATAGCATGAAAAAACAGTAATCTTAGTCACCAAACATGGGTATCAACATAGACCTTGATCCCTGCAGGCAGAGCAGTGCTGCAGACAACGAGTCGGTGGAACGACCGGCAAAGCGAATCAAGTTGGAAACTTGCAAGACTGAGGACATCACGAAACTGCAGCAGTCGATTCTTCGCAGGCAGTCATTGCCTGGGCAGTTCTGGGTGATTGTTTCCAGGTTGATTCTCCCAGCTGTTAAACTTGGATAGTCACAATTACCTTTCCCTGATATGTGCTGATCATCCGAGGAAATTGTTGCAGATCAACAACACCTGCGACATGATTTGCTCTCCTGAGCACATCTACCTCTCTTCGAGAAATCGAAACCAATTTTTCCAGCACCGAGAGATGCTACTTGGTGTTTGCAAATTTAGTGACAAAGGATCTCTGTTGAATGTCACCTTCTGGGAATTGGGAATTATCTCACTATCATCATCTTCGCCAGAATCATCAGCAAATAGGGAAAGTTTCCTAGAATCTTCTTAATCATCAGGCACAGCTTTAATGGCAAGGCAGCATGATTATCAAATAGGGTCTGATGTGAGATGATGATGGTCTTTTGTCTTCTGACTTGGATTGTCCACCGGTCTTTCGCCCATGAGGTTTAGCTTCGGATCAGGCGACTGGCGTGACGGATCAGAATCTTGGTATTACAAAGCGTTGATCCCAAAACATGCGAGTACCTAACTTCCTTATTGTTAGCCCTGAGTTTAATGATAGGGAATTATTATGCAATCACAGTTCAATGTCATCAAAACTATGAAACAGATTTTACTTGAACAGATTTTACTTGGGAGCATAAACAGCCTGGGATGGTTGTTTATTTGTTCTTTCTCTTTACAGATGTTTGTTTCTGATTGTACCACTGTTACGGAGACAACTCAAGACTGATTAGAGCTGTCATGATCTCGTGGGGATCATAGCATGCTGTATACCAATGCGCCTGCTGTTTGTAAACCAAATTGTGCCACTCAGGAAGCCTCCGAAGTCATGGAAGACCCGGAGGGTCGCTGGTTTGTCTTTGCGATGAAGAATACGGATTTTGTCATCCTGGAGTCCAAGGACCTGCCCCAGCACCTGAAGTCCTTTGAGAATGCCGAAGTTCCGATCACGTTGCAAAGCTTGGTGAATGACATGGAAGATCTTGGCGAGGTCATTTGTTTGATGTTGTAAATTGTTTGTTTGTTTACTGTTGTTGGCGATAGTTACTATGTTGATGTTTGTACTTAGTTGTTGCTTATAGTTCTTGGTTATGTGTAATCACTCAGTTGTCAGTTGTTAGGTGGCCAGGTGGCATTAACAGTTGGTAGGGCCTGGGTTAATTAGTTTTGTTTATTAGTGGATGCATGGTTGATAGGTAAATAGGATGAGCCACTTACATCACTTGTTTTGATCAGGGTGGAGAATCACAACATGCCATCATGATGCTTGCGTAGAAATTGATTCTGATTATCCCGAGGTGCAATTATCGCTGAGCCACCATGATCGCAATTCCACTGGGGATTGGGCACAATCCAAACCGCTTGTCTTTGTGATGGATGAGTTGGACGATCAAGGGCCAACAAAGAAAGAGGAAGGCAAGCCCAAGAAAAAGAAAGCAACTCTCACTCCCAAGAACTTTGGGGCTTGGGTCTCCGTGCCAGCATTCAAAGCGTGTGAGAATCTTCTCCTGGCATGGCGTGTGAGGCTACTTGCACTGATTGATTGACGATCCATTTGTTTTCCATACCATATGCATCCATATACTCTTTGATTTTGATTGATTTATTCGCGCTTCCTTTGAACCATGTCTCTCTAAGGATTGATTGCAATGCTGCAAAAGGGGCCAAAGTGATTATGCCAATCCGTCCCCTGGCAATCTTGAAGCACCAGCTGGAAGTCAACGAGGAAAGTGTTTGCTTGCTCTGAGCTTGGTGGGAGGGGAGCCTTCTGAAGCCGAACTTGGTGGCTGGCCTGGTGCCAAACATCTATTGTAGACACCAATCTTCATGAGATCTTAATCTGAATTGTTCATTGTTGGTAACCAAATGACATCACGTCGGCTTCCCCACGAAGGCCTGCTCATGGGGCACTCACACTGAGTGCTGGCTTTTGGTTCAGGCTGCAAGTGCCTGGTTGAAGCAAGCCGCTTCCAATCCAACTTGATCAACTTGACATGTTCTGCAACATGCCCAAAAGAATTCATTAAAGGTCTATACTCTATATCAATTGGGGTTACTTTCTTTGATTCACATTTCAAATCGGAATTCATATGGGCAATGGAGATCATGTCGAGCTGTTGCAATCTTCGTTACCAGCTGGTGCGATCATCTAACATGGGAAAAAATGTGCTTCAATAGATTGCCTTGTAAAATTTGTCTTGCAGGAATCGGAATCAGAACAACATCATGACAAACCTTTGCTTACGTTTCTTCATTTGGAGCTTTGTCATACCTCAGCCTTTTTGACATCCAGTAGCCTACCTCCTACAGCAAAGGGATGGGGGAGTCTTCGAACGATGATGATTCAGTAGTCGAAGTTGCCCTGCATGCATCGGTGCGGCGACCTGCTACTTGGCACCCACGCAATCGATCAGCGACGTTTGACCACTGAGAGTTGTTTACCATTCAGTTCATTGCGAAAAAGTCCACAACCAAAGCGCATACCCAAACCCAGGCTTTTGACCTACACCGGTTGCTCTCCAGCAGCAACCTTCCGAGCCCAGCGCCAAGAACGACGCCAGCTGTGCCTGCATCTGTGGACCGTCACCGAGCTGAACGACCTCAAGCGGCCAGTTCCAGCGCTGCTAGTGCTTCAGGCAGGTCAGAACATTGTGAGGAAACCATGATTATCGTTTGAATGCAACAAAATACATGAGAGACTTGATGCTCCTTCAACCATTTTCTTGCTCCTAGGCAATGCTAACAGCTGAATAAAAATTTCCTTTTCTTGTTCCTAGGTGTAGCTGACACTCTTCCTGGACGCGTGGGATCTGATGATTCTTCCAATGATGCCAAACCAAATCCAAAGAGTACAGCAAAGGGTAAAGGCAAGGGAAAGAAAGGCAAGGGAAAGAAAGACAAGAACCGTAAGGGAAAAAAAGATGAAGAAGACCATGAGCCTTTACTGGATGGAGGTGATGATGAGGATGGAGATGATGACGCTCCCTTGGATGATGATGAAATGTTGGGAAATGAGGGGGGCAGCGAGAAAAGACCCAACAAAAGGCCTGCAAGCAGGGCCCCCCACAAGAAACCCTCTTCGCGACGGCGCAAGAATGCTGATGAAGCCGAGCTGGATGAGGACTGGTGATTATCATAGCATCATTCAATTGACTGATGTGATGGGTTTTGGCTGTAAGCCCTCAGCTGGTTATCTCTTATTTTTTGGGATCAGCCAAATGGCAGGATGGTGACTTCAGCCCAAGACCATTCGAGTATGCCATTGAAAAGAAACAGGATTGGGGATCGTCCCAACCTCAGGTCAAACACGATCATATTTCAGTGGAATTAAAGTATTCAAACATCATTCATGATCATCATATATCACTTAAACCAGTCAGTGGTGTCATGATCAGCAAATAGTTTCCATCATCTACCAGCGCTTGGCTTTTTCCAAGGCTGGCGAATGAGAATGAGGATCGCTCGCCTCTTCCGAAACACCTTGACTTTAACAACCAGCTTGGCATGTACCGCACTCCTTCGAAACCAGTACCTCCTTTTAATTTAGAGTGCAAACTAGGCACGAGAAAGAATGATACATATCGGGTGCAACTGAGGATCCCTACTTCCTGCTCGAGTACACGCCGGAGAGTGGATCAATGGCGGACGCTTGGATGTGCATTGTGCTGTGCATTGATGCCATGCGCTAATTGCACCCCAAGCTATGTGCATTGTGCTGGCTATACAGCTCGGATGATTAGCAAGGCTGTTTGAGGGTGACCCTTGCATTGTGCTGGCATGTGCAAGCTTACCTGTTGTCGATTATCCTAGGCAACAACGGATGTGGACCGTTCGGAGGATGGTTCAGTTTTGAGCGATAGTGCTCAAAAGGATCCCTGGCAAACACTTTCTACTTCAGATTCAATGTTGCTGTTTGCAACCATGAATGTGTTGAATGCCGCCGGGTACTCTACACTATGCAGTACATGCTGAACAATGAACGGATTTGAATTCATTATGTGAAGTTATCATGCTCAAGAACTCAGGTTTCATTCCATTCACATACTAAGGAGTCAGTGGTTGATCTTGAGGGGGACAATATCGAGGACAAGGGTGCTCACGTCGAGGCATCACCACCTGTGAAGGCTACTAGCCTGAATTACTGCCCGAACTGTCTTTGATGCGACGGGTTTTTGTACCTCATCTCATCATTTACCAACGCTAAGGATGGTGAGTTCGATGAGATCTTCGGTGACATGCAGCGCAGCGCTGATGTTTTGGACACCGTGTGCCAGGACCTGTCTCGCCCTGAGGGCGGCATCGAGGTTCCCATGGAACTTGCTATGGCCACTGTTGCTGGCATTGACGCATGCCTGCGTGCATTGGGGGGTCTTTGCCACCCGGATGCCCGGGTGCCCTACCAGGAAGAGGTTGACTCCACAGACTCTTCAGAAGTTGTCCCTCCCATCAATGTCGAGCTGAGCAGAGAGGCCTACATGGGTGTCTTGGTCGATGATCGGCATGCGGAACAAGATGAACGGATTCTAGAAGAGCCGCTCACCCCTGAGAATTCCAAAGTCCAGATGGAGGCTGTGATGCGCTCACTGGATCGCCACGAGATGGGCTTGAGGCCATGCCCAAAACCCAGTGCTGCGAAGAAACATGGCAAAGGCCAGGGTAAGGAACCCAGTGCTCCGAAGAGCCCAAAGAGAAAGGCCACGAAAAAGAAAGAAGTGCAGCCTAAGAAGGCAGCAAAGAAATCCAAGGATGGCAAGTTCAAGCACGCAAAGAAGCCAAAGAAGCCGAAGAAGTTGAGCGAAGCACAGCTTAAGCGAAAGCTGCATAGCGCACCTGGGTTGCATCACCTACCCCTAACAATGTATAGTCAGGGGGGGGAGGGTTGAAAATAATATACATTTTCAAGGGGGTCCTTATCCAAAACAATGAGAAATGTATATCCGTGCTTGCGTGTGGAATTTCTTGAATGGATTTCAGAGCTAGGCCCACCCCATTTCATACATTTGGGAGATGTCCTCTCCCCATATTGCATGTTGAAGGTAGGTGGGGGGGGCTAATACATTATGAGGATTTGCTTATTGCGTGCAATTTTTGGGGAAGCCCACATGCTCCTTACAGGTATCCCATTGCTTTCATACATTTCGGCAGGTATGGCCATGTAAGGCTCATATGGGTCTTTTATGTTGGGTTTATGTTGGGAAAAAGGATGGTTTAGGAACATGTTAGGCCCATCTTAAGGCTATCTTGGCACAATCTGGGCCCATGTTGGGCTCATTAATGGGCCAAAAAAAACCCTCAACGAAATTGTTTTTCGTTGAGGGTTTTTTTGGAGCGTTGTTTTACCCAATTGAGCCGTGTCGAAAACCCTATAGTGATGGCTTTGTAATCGGTTGTTGCTTACGCGTTTGCTTCCGCGATGCTTACGCGACCACAGTTTTAGCTTACGCGGCGTCACTTTGTCTTCTTTTTGCTTACGCGGGGCTTACGCGTCGGATCTGGACGTGGCTGGGGTCATGTTGTGTCTGTTTTCATCTTCCAATGGATCTCAGGTTTGGTTTGTTCAAACAAGACTGGGGGGAAGCACGTGGACTGGTTGGCAGCAGCTTCTTTTGTCCTGCGTGTCGGGCGAGGGAAATTAGTCTTGGCCGGCGTCTGAGTGCGAAGACGAACTGGATGACGATGAGGAACTGGAGGAACTGGAATCTGAATCCTTGGGTCCACGGAGCTGTCCGAGTTTGCGTTTCTTCTTGGAAACTGCTTTCCTCAAAGACAATGCTTTGGCAGAACAACGCTCAAGGAATGTGGGTTTGCCTCGGGGCATTCTGGCTGTTGTCTTGGATTTCTGATCCCGGTGCCTTCTTGTAATGCTGTTTTCTTGTCCTGCCTGCGGGCCGCCTTCTTCCCAGGGTCGTGCTTTGTCATAGTAGCCAACTCGCCAAGCCTGCACTTCTGGAGCACGAACTTCATTGATGCTCCACGTAAAAGTTTCTCCCTGGCTGAGGTCTGAGAAGGTTTTGTTCACGAGGCGCACTCCAGACGATGCATACTGAGAGGGGGTTCCAATCAAGGAGTAGGTGCGTGACACCTTGAGTTCATCTGTGTTTAAGTCAATGATAAAGGCAAATCTTACTTACGCACAGCTTCCGCGTCGTGTGGCAGAAGCACAGCTTACGCAAACCTTACGCAACGCTTCCGCGCTGCAGGGATTTACTTACGCGAGACCATGCCCAGTACAAGCCGAATACTAAACTCTTTCATGGAGGTTTTTGACGTTGCTCAATTGGAGGCTCTATTGGGTCCATGTTGGGCCTATGTTTGGCCATGTAAGGCTCATATGGGTACTTTATGTTGGGTTTATGTTGGAAAAAAGATGGTTTAGGGACATACATTAGGGGGTATTTGAGGGCAGAGTTGGCTGATACCAGGCTAACCCCCCACGTGAATACATTTCAATATCTTCGAGATTATTCAACTACAGTTGTTAGTATAGATGGTCCCCCCTATCTTCTATACGTTTGTATTTCTGGTTTGCAGACACTTGTAAGCAGGAGTCCCCCCATCACCATACATTAAAATTTATGGTATTGTGAATGCATGCTAAGGCTACCCCCTATGTTGCATACACAAAAATCTAGACATGTATATTTTATATTGAGGGCTCTGTTTTGCTTAAACGCAATATACCACCTACCCCCATGCTTGCATATAATATGAAAAAATATATGGTGGGAGGGGGTAGGAGATTTGGGGGTTAGGGTTGGGGATTGGGTTGCATTATGTCAGTCAAAATATGTCAGTTTGCCGGGCTGTACACTCACGGTTTCGCTTGAGGACTTTGCCTCCCAAAGCTGAGCTATGTGTAAATGCCATCAATTTTTTGGCATCCCTCCCATTCTGAGGTGTACTCCACGGCTTGGAAATTTGGGAAGGCGCAGAACATGGAGGATACAAAGACTTACGCGTACAATACCAGGAAGGCGTTTCTCGACATTCTGGAGAACTGAGCAAACAGTAAACTATCCTCTAGGTCTAGGTATCTCTGTGTCTTGATCCCATCCAATAAAGGCTTTGGGGCAAGACACCATGACAACACAGAATGATCTATGATGATCCATTTGCTGTGAAACGATCCAAGGTTCATCCTGGAGAATGGCTATGAGACTTTTGAGTGTTGCAAAGGTCTTGTGAAGTGATGCAATCAAATGCATCCATGAGCTTTGGTGTAAATCCCAAAGGGCTGCTGCAGCAGGGGAGCGCGTGGCCAAGCGAGGAAAAAAAAAGATGTGTGGGCCATGGGAATGGACATGCAAAACAGATCAATTCTTGAGACCCAGTTCTAGATTGGAAAGGACCCAGATAGAGCTGGAAGCTGATTGTGGTAAACGGAGATAGTGGAGGGGTTGCAACTTGTTAAGAATGATGATTAGTGGGAAATCCAGCTGTTCATAAGGGTCCTCCCATAAATGGTAGCCAGCTATTCATAACATTATAGGGCATGTTCTCTTCAGTTGCGCCGCCGGCTTAGAAGGGGAGCTTTGCCGGGTGTAATTGCCACGAATCAGCGTGGTGAGGGGGTGCGCCTAATGTTCACAGTTCGAGAACGCGTTGGCCAAATAACTACCAGCTTGAGGGAAGCAAGCTTGGCATGCCAAATGCAGTCCACCTAGGTATAGATCTCCATAAAGCTGCCCAAAAGGTGCTGCCGCTTACACGAAGGGTTGGTTCAGCCACCGACCAGCTATAGATGATTAATAAACTGGATGATTTTTAATAAACTGGATGATTTTGGGGTACCCCTATGTCGAGAAACACCCATATTTATGATATCACTGGTAGCGGTTCACTAACAGCTGGATCTCTCGTCAACGATAACTTGCCGGCCAACCGGTGAAGGAAAACCACACTAGCATTCGTAAATTGTTATAGGGAACTCATAGTCGTTCATAGGTTGTGGAATATTGGTACAATTGTAGTCTACAGCCTTTTTTGCGATTAGAAATCAGCTTGGTCTAGGTTACTTCAGCTTGGTATCTATCCCATCGAAAAGAAACAACCGCATAGCTGTTACCCTTGGAAGCTTATCATATAAGCAGAACCATAGGTTCTGCAGCTTGCGCTTGTGCCAACAACGCTTGCTTCAACCAACGCTTGCCCTTGTTCACTTCATGGGTTGGTCAATCATCAGCATAGAGCAATAAGCAACACTTGTGAGTCACTTGTGAGTTTCGGTTTGTTTATGTGTCCATTGAGTTGAGACTGGGAGTGGAAATTATGTTTGAAAAGAATGAACACCGCGACTCAAATGGTTAGTCAATGATGGTCATTGGTGTTTGCTGTTGATGGTGCTTAGCCAATCATTGGCCCTTTGATGGTGATTCAGGGGCGAACTAAGCATCACCAACTGTCAGTATAAGCATTAACCGCAACCAGCACCATCAATCTCTTTTGATTGCTGATTTTTAACCTCTGAAACGAACAGCCAGACCAATCAACGGAGTCTGAGAAATCAGTATAGTTCTTGGAGGCAGTTTTAGAGGGTTGCATCTTAGTTTCAAGGAGAGTAATCATCATAGTTGGTTCTCTAGATTTGAATCTACATGCCGAAGAGTCGTTGAAATTGTCAATCATGCACAATGATGAGCATTAGTTGATCAATAACATGTGATCATCATAATTTGTCCTTCGTTTCATCATGGCCCGGTGCTGTATTGCAATCACTGAGTTATCACTCAAGATTGTCAACGTCAACTGTGCACATCAACTGTTGATTGATCACCATTGACTGAATCATCATCTAAACCAGTTGCCAGCCATTCCCAACCATCTGCAGCCATTCTTCAGCACAACTCAGCACTACCAAACCAACTAACCATCTTTAGTCGGTATGAACCATTATCAACCAATCATTATCAGCCATCATTAACCGTTACGCCGCATTATGTGCCACTCAACCATTCATTCTTAAGCCGTAACCTGGCAAATCAACAACGGCACGATCATCGGCCACCAAGGATTTGACTTGTACAAAGCTCTGCAAGACTCTCATCCAGACAGGCGGCCTGTAAGGGCGCTGACCAATGTTGTGGCGCATGATAGGTATCCCCATCGAGCTACTCTGTCTTGGCAGAGAACCATCTACAACATGTGTACTGCAAGGTACGTCATATCTATGTACTGCCAGTCTTCCCATGTACTACTCTATGCTACTTATAAACTAGCAATACATACAACCTTGACGCCCCTAAATAGTACTCCTATGTACTCACCATCTCACATCTCTACATCCATGCTGGCATACCGTTTGCCACCTTATATTCGGTCCTCCCCAAACCCCACTGCACAAACGGCGCGGTGAAGGCTTGGTGTGAAGTGACCACAAGCGGGTTGGCATCATGAACAATGCATTTTTGGTTGGGGATGTAACCAACAACGATGGGAACAGAAACATCAGTAGTAGAGATGTGGGGTATCAACCAGACGCATCCTAAACATTACAATTTCCTCGAGAATACAGTTGTTCGGATGACTTGGGGTACCAGCATCTATGGACATTCCCTAGATTTCCATCTCGACTTCCTGCGCAGGATTGTGCGAGGACAGAAACTGCGCTTATGCTCACAGCAAAGAAGAGCTTAGGGCGACAAGATGCTTGGCTAATCTAAGACCCCAATGGGACAGGCTTGAGCTCTTGGGTTAGTGAAAATTATGGTCATGGTTTCAAAGATTAGCAAATTGGCTAAGCCGCAGCTAGTACTCTTCATGAAGTTCATAACGAGGATCACTTGGTCATAAACATCATCTTCACCAGCATTGTTTGCAGGTCCAAGCCGTTTTGTAGGACACCAGGCATCGAATACCCGGCGCGAACGTAATATCGGGGCACCAGTCTCGCAAACGAAAGGGGGAGCGCGAAATGTTTGCATCGAATTGCCGAGGTACGTTTCACAAGACCAAGCTTTGTCGATTTTCGCAGATGGGTCATTGTGCCTTGGCTGCGGATCTCCCAGATGGAGTGCTAATGTTGCACCATTGAATTTCGCCCATGAAGAATCATAATGTTTTTAAATGAGGGGGACCCAAAAAATGGTTGGTCTATGACTGTAGAGGATAGATAGTGGATGATTTGGGCTCTCCCACTTTGAGAAACCACCACATGATGAACTTGATCAACTATCACTAACCCATGAAGTATCACCAGGGATTTTGAACCATGCTCAGCTATCATTCCGCACAACTGACGATGCCATTATGTTCTAATGACGAATCAAGCATTAGGCATAATGCCAACAACCAACTATTAGCCATTGAGGATTTACTAAGAATGATAATACATCAACAATTAATCAATACTAATGATGACAACTAGCATCATCAACCGTTGACCATCATTCAACCTATTCCATTCTGAATGTATGGTTGTTGATGCTAGTCATGTCTTGTGTTATGCAATTTTGCAACTGCTCGAGCCTTGTTGAACAACCAGAAAATGCAACCAGGCCTTCATGGGGGGAGTATTTTTTTCCACCAGTGGATTTACAACCGCTATCCTTTGGTAGGCATTGTCGTTGTAAACGGCAGGCTTTTCCACCCTTGGACATGAATATGATTTGAATGAGCAGGTATACAATCCTTTGGTAGATTGGCAAATATGATTGTAATAAACTGTATATGAGTACGTGTATATTCTGTATATTCTGTATATTTTGTGCATATGTACATGTATGTGTACATGGATGCCTTGCTTGAAGAATGATGCCCAAAGCACATCTACGCCCTACGCGCTCCAGTGGCAGGAGTTGCCAACTAGCCCTGGTTTTCACAACTAGCCAGCAATCGTACAGAGACCAAATTGCCATATCATCCACTACAACCAATGCATGGTATGATAACATATGCCATCGTTTTGATATCGGATATACAAGCAATACATCGTATTTGAATTGCAATGATAGCATGCATTTCATAGTGAATAGTCCTCGTAATGAAATACAAACTATCATTCCGACCCAACATTGTTTTCTATGCACCATCATTGAACCACGGTGATTACTATCACCAATATTCACCAGCATGAATAACCATGATTGATCATTCTAAACATTCTTTACCTTTATTCACCAAATTAACGATGAACCATTATTTGCTGTTATTGATAATTCTGAATCATTCCTAATTATTATAAACCGCATTATCAACCATCATTCGCCATTATTCATCATCACTAATCATTATATGAACCTAAACCATTATTCTTTAACCACTATCAATCCTCACAAGCGCCAGTATCACCCCGTCACCAACCTGTGATGATTGGCATTTTTTCAACGGCCACGTGGCATTTCTCCATGGCCCATGGGTCCCGGCTGTCAGGTGCGCTGGGTTCCAAGTGCAATTTTGCCCACTCCGAAGAGGAGCGCAGCGCGGTGCCATGATGGTCCTACCGGGGTGGGGCCGCACGGGAGCCGTAACGGGGAGCTCACCAGGAGGGGTCACCTGCTAAGCTGGTGATGATGCTGATTGATGATCAGTCATGGTTCTCATTGATGGGTGTCATTCATGGGTTTAGTTGACCAGCTTGATTGTCAATGGTCCGGCTGACTGGCTGGTCTTGACATTGAAAAGCCTGGTAATCTTGACATCACAAGCTGACTCAACATTTGTGGCGGAGCAGCCTGCAACAGCCTACCAGGAGGTAGGGGTAACCCCCAGGGGATGTCACCTTTCACAACACTGGGGATGGTCCGTCAACAATGGTAGTTGGACGCCAACAATGGTAGTTGGCAGACACTTGGAAATTGTTACAGTAGTGCTTGAAATCTGTTGATAAGTCATGGCAAATGATGAATGTAATGAAACATCGAAGCTCCAAAACATGTAGTGATCAACATAGTACTGCAATTGAACTGCTGGATGTTGCAATTTTTGCGTTCCATGTTGAGTTCAGCAGCTGTGAATCTCGCGATGAGTTACAAAACTCCGAAACTCGAAAGGATCAGAACAGCTTCAGGATCAGAGTAGTAGAACTCACGAAAGGATTGTTTTGATCAGTGATGACTTGAACCGGTGCCTCCATTTGATGGCGTAATCCATCTGATGTTCCTGGGGATCACTCTCAGAACTGGTGACCAGGGGAGCTCAAGATAAAACGTAAGCCAGCCAAGGTCCCACTCATCTTGATTTTCTGAGTTCGTGATTTCTTTCAGCATTGATGGGTTTTTCCGCATCGATCGCACGTGATTCATGGAGTTTTTGTTGAAGCCCGAGCGGCAGCTGAGTTGTTGAACTCCCCAGGGATCACCTCCAGGGCCCCATGGCTTGATGGCTCCATGGCTCCATGGCTCCAGGAGATCCGGCCTTTAGACACCTCCAAACTGCCCGAGCCTCCAATGCCACTCCCCATGGAGTTGACACAGGCGAGTGGCGTACGCTGTTGATGGTTCCATGGATTAGTGGTAGGTAGTGGTTGATTGATGGTTGTTGATTCATGGTGGTTGATTGATGGTGGTTCATTGATGGTGGTTGATTGATGGTGGTTGAATGGTGTTGAATGGTGGTTCATCGTGGTGAATAGAGGCAAGAGTGCCGAAAGCCGTTGACGGACAATACGCGCAATGACAAGTTGATTCTTAGTTCACTGGACCAGTGCAGCCACATCCCAACTCACGAACTGGCTGCTGCATGATGCTTCCCTTCCTCTTCATACATTTTCCATCCATTCATATTTAACCCAGGATGGATAAACTATAGGTTTATTAGTCGGGGGCACCAATTGAATGGGAAACCAAGGCTTTTGGGGGGTTACCTCCTATTGGTCAACCAAGGTGTTCCTAATCGGGGCTTAACATGACCCAGCATTAGTCAATGTTAATTAACTAGTATTAAACCCGTATGCCATTTGCCATTCATTATTCAAAAAATAAATTATACACAATAACACCATGATTGCCCAACAGTCTTTAACCACTCTGGTTAAGAACCAATGGTTAATACCTTTCACAATCAAAGTTCACATTCATTTCATCAGAGGAAGAACACTCAGAGGGACTGTCCATCTAGCACAGCATTGGACAGTCTCAGAAAACACCATGACCATAAGTCTTCATTAGCCACTGTGAATCACTGGCAACCAAGAGTTCCCACGATGCTTAGATACATGTTCACATAATTAGCAGTTGCATAGCCATGGTTAGTCAAGCTTGAATCATGAACCACCATTAACTTGAATAATAATCCACTAATTATCTAACCAACAATGGTAGAGATGAACCACCAGTTGCCACTGATCATCGACCATCATGAACCATCATTATTAACCTTTAGTCGTTGTCAATCATTAAATTGACCACATCACCAGCTAAAACCGCAGTTAAGTGCCTTCTTCAACAATTTTAACCACTAATCAACCACTAATACGCTCGCAGTTCAACCACTTATTCAACAACTAGCAGTTAAGTGGCGGCTATTCACCAACTTATTAGCCGATATCAACTATTATTGATCATTATCATCCATTATTATGCACTATTACTTGTTGGTATTATCAGGCATCATTATTCTAAACCACTATTCATCAACCACTATCATCCACTACTAACCATTATTATTTTTATACCATTATACCCTCAAACAGTATCATCCATTCATCAACCACTGTCTATAAGTAATATGAACCATTCACCATTTAACCATTATTCATCAACCATTTAACCATTATTCACCAACTTATTTACCATTATCATCCATTATTATCCATTACATTAAGTAACTACTATCATCACCACTAATATTACCAACATCCAATTATCAACTATTATCATCACCACTGTTATATTAACCACTATTATCATCTATCATTAGCCATGATATCAACTATTGCTTGTACCAACATCCATCAACCACCTGGGTTACCCCACCTTGACCACTCATCCTTTGCGCCGCAGGTGCCGCCTCGTAGACAGCCCGCACCAGCGCACCTTGGACCTTCCAACAGTGCGCACGCCGCGCGCGGGCCGAGGCGCGTCGGTGATGGGGCACGTGGAGTTGATGGGGGAAGGAGAAGCCATCTGTTGGTGGTTGGTGGTCATAGGGTTGGTTGTTTCGATGCTTTTTAGATGGGTTTTATAGGGAGTAATAGGGTTTTTGTTTGGCTTTTATAGGGATTAACTTGTGGTTAATGAGAAGAGACTATGGTTTTTCATGGGATTGGTTGATGAATCAACTATAGTTGATCGTGATAAGGCTGGTTATCATGGTTGACACTAGGGAATAAAAAAAGCCAATAGTTGAGATAGTGATTCTGATGGTTGATGATCAGGGATTTCAACCAACAGTAATCCAATTCTAATGGTTGATGGATGTTGGTGGTTGAGATATTGAATGATTATCTCTTAAAGTGGTTGATGATGGATGCTGATGGCAACCATACTTGAGATGTTGATGAACCAACCAGACTTGAGATATTGATAAGGCTAGTTATAGAGGGTTGTTGATGGATTATGCTGGCAGCTATCATAGTTCATTGTTTGTAGGCACTGTGATTCCCAAGAGAAGGCGTGCACGTTGACGCTTGTGGGCCCAGCAACAATCTTAGGAGGTGATCGATGTACCGTCAACAACAACAGGGCATTCTGTGTTTACAGATCTAAAAACATTGATTTTCATTCTGTTTCTTTACATATCTAAAACAGAAGGACAATAGAGTGACACTTCTAGCATCATGTTCAACATATTAGGCACGTGCGGTGCCACACCCACACGGAATGCCTGCCAAAACTGAAACATATCAACAGTTATGTCATGTTATGTCAACAGTGATTCAACCCCTATATTTGATGATCGAACATAATGGTGAATTCCAATGTGGTCAATTTAACCATCACATCAAACAACCGCAAAATAACAATTAACTAGTTACCAGTGAACCATCAATCAGCGATCATTCAACCATAAATGAACCACCAATTAGACTACAATTAAGCATGTGATTCATCGATCAGCATTGATTTCATGGCTGCTCATGAACCACCAATCATCATCATTCCTAACCATTGATCATTCATCATCATCATCATCATCATCATCATCATCATCATCATCATCATCAATTATACTTATTAACCAGAAATAATCATCAACATAAGTAATCCTTCCTAGTCAACTGCCGTTCCTATACTTGGTTCATACCATGCAACATTTATCATTATTGATCATCTCTTATGTTCCACCATGATCGTTGACGATGAATTGAGCATCAACAATGAATTCACAATTGTGACCATTCTCAAGCATTATTATCTAATTAATTATTAACCTTTATTAGCCATTGTTAACCTCAACAATCCATCAATGGCAGCAAGTGTATCATCGATTTCCCATGATCCTCATGGTGGCGCCAGGCAGCAAGCAGTTGCTGCAGCTCCCCAAGTGCTACAGCAACAACAGCGTCAGCTGGAACAACAGCAGTCCCTTGGTCGGTGACGAACCATGATGAATGGAAGTATATGATATTGCTATGTTATTACTATTAGTGGCATATGATAACAAAATCATATACTAACCATATCATATACTACTGTGTGATATTATTGTTCAATGGTAGTATATGATATTCTGGTTGGTGGTTTGATTGACATGTTTTGTTTTCCCTAGTAATTATATATCATTGGTTGACTATATTTTTCATTATAAGGGTTGAAACGTTGATAGTAGTTGACCCTGATCAATACGAATTGTTGACCATGGTTTGATGCTTGTCAGTGATGATGGTTGATCACGGTCAATTTGTTAAACATGTTAACCACCATTAAATTCTGTAGGATGATGAATGATTTTGGTTGAGAATGATCAATGATGGCTGATGCTGGGCGGTGATTTTCCCGATGAAGCTGAACGCGGAATTGGGTTCTGTTTCTATTATGGGTGAAGTGATGCTGGTGCTTAAGCATGCTTGCTATCCCCGAAGCCATGACCAAACTGTTTGTCCAACTGTTGGGATGTGAATCCCGAATTCCGTGGGTATAGATGGTGGCTTGACGCATAGCCGTATAGACATCACTACACCGTCTACCCATCAGTTACACTGCTCTTACTCATTATCATTCGGAAAAACATCATCACAAACAAATAGCAACCTAAATTCACCATTGTATAAGCATGATATAATCATCACATTTCCATCATGTAACCGTTATTTCATCGTGTACAATTGTATATCCACTATTCACTATATTCTCTATTACATAGCCATTGTACAGCTATTATGTAGCCACTTTAATAACCATTCATTACCCATAGTACCCTTACATCATCGCGGCTATCACCCCTGGGAATATCAGCCCGTCGGTCTGATTACACGACCGAGCTATCCCAACTGCCGTCCGTCAAGGCAGCAGTTACAGCAGCAGCTTCTCAACTGCAGTGGCAGGGTGTGCAGCGGCATTCGTTGATGCTTCAGGATGCCTAATGATTGCCAAGAATGATTAAGTTCATGGTGGTTAACGATGGGTATCACTGATGATATTTGATGAAATGATGATCAACAATGCTGGTTCGCTTTGGTTGTTCATGGTGAAATAATGATGGATGATGGCGATTCTTGCTAATTATTCACACTTGATTTGGATGGTGTACAGCAATGATGAGTTGCACTACAGGCTACTCGCTAGATTGACGGTTGATTGCTGGTGAATTGTTCCTCAATCGACTGTCATTGAATGATGGTCAAACCACATTGATAGAGGATGAAACTGGTGATTGATGGCTAACCATGTTTTCCTAGAAGGCCAATGGTTGATACTGAACTGAACGATGATATGCATTGGCTCATACTGGTTCAATCATGATTCAGAATGCCTGAAATCATGTTTGATAATCATTGTTGATGGCTCAAAGCATTTTGGACTCCTTTTGTTGTGATATGTTCTGGTTCTGGACCACTTTGTTGCTGGTGAATACCAATAATTCTGATTGAGATAGTTGACATGATTGGAAGCAACCAGTCTTTTTGTGAATTGGTCATTACCAATATGCCCAAAATGGAAGAAAATCCAACAGTGTGACTCCTGTAGTTTGGTCATTTATGTGAGCGGTCAGGGGTCAAGGCCCCTTGACCCACAGCCATTTCAACTCCCCTGCAAAACCTTTAAATAGCTAGCTTCTCTACTAAGTAGGATTCTGTGGAGAATGATTTGGTTTGCCTACCGTACTTTATTTGTGGTTTGGGCAGTCGTATATTTGAGTGTTCCTCAAATAGGGGTACCTTAAAATCATCCTGTTTATCAACCATTTATAGTAGTACACCAAACATTTTAGGAGTCCCTATGAATTGAGAAACCGCTATGTATATCCACAGCTGATCATTTCCATGTTGATCCACACCTGGGAACGACGGAACGCCGACAGGTCAAAGGAAGACACGTGAAGCCTTTAGCGATTGTAGCTGTGTTTGCCCAAATTTGTTTAGAGTTCACTTGGATCCATGGAGTGTAACTATAGGCTTTGCAAGTGGTAGCATAAATTCTCATGGCTTTACTGGTTACCCATGGTTGATAGTGGCTAATTACTGGTTCATTGATGGTGACTTGGTGGTGGACTGATGGGTAAATGATTGTTAATAGCAGCCAACACTGGTTACTCACGGCGAAAAAGAGTTGATGATGATGATTAAGTGATTGTTCATATTGGTTACTCATGGCTACTCATGGTTGATACTTTTAAACAACATCAAGAGCAACAGCAGCAAGAACAGCAACACCAGGTACTGCAACTGATCTACTGCTACAACTACACTAGCACCGGGAAGGATGACTACCAACAACTAGCCATGAAAAAAACATCATTTCACCATCATTTCACCATCATTTCAGACCACAACCCATCGGCCAAGCCCGGTTTGGGGTCGTGACTCAGGCAGATGCAACAGCAGATCCAGATGCAGCAGCAGCAGTTCCTTGGATGCGGTGGGGCCCGGGGGGTCGTGGCTGCCGTCGCTGCCGTCGCTGAGCTGCAGCGACTGGATCCATTAAGGCACTGTTGCGATTGCTTCGTGCATCGTTGGTTGATGATGTGGTAGTAATTGATGGTTAAAAGATGGCCATTTGATGGTGAAGTGATGGTTCTTGATGGTTAAGAGATGGTGAACTGATGGTCATGGTGAATAGTGTTTCATCTTGGGGATTGTTCATCGGACGACAGTTGATGGTGAATGGCAAGTTGATTCTTGGTCAACCAACACCAAAATGAACGAGTAATCTATGACTATCCAACAAAATTCGACTATAAACTCTCCTCGCTCATGATGTTTTTTCGGTTTGGTTAAGAACATTGCGAAACTCGCATCATCAAGGAACCATTCATTGAACAAAAGGTCACTATCATCCACTATTTATATACATTAATGAACTCACCATCAGTTAAGCCAATATTGTTGGTCAATACCAAATTTTATAGATTCATTGTTTCAAAGTTTGGTGAGTCTATATTTAATTCACCATTTCAGCCAATGAGCAATTTATTAACCAATGATTTGATTCAGAAAACCATTAAAGTTAATTCAATGAACAATCTTATACGAAACTTTTTTACCAATGAACCATTTTTCAACCAATGAAGAACCATCATAAACCAATGAGCTCCACGGATTTATCAACCATCCAGGCTGCAGCAACAACGCCAACAGTTGGTGGAACAGCAGCAACAGACGCCTGGCAGCAGCTGCTTGCTGGTTGAGCCTGCCTAACATGGTAGCGATTAACCATGGATACCATGGTTAACAGTGATTGATGGTGATTAATGGTGGCTATAATGGTGGCTAAGGGTGGCGGTTCACCATGGGAACTTGATTATCATTCATGGTGGCTAAGAGTAGCTAATAGTTCCGATTACGAGTCAATGTTTAATGAATAGTACTGGTAGCAACAATATATAATACATAGTAACTATTCGCAATCAGTGAATGACAACTACTGATTAAGAACCATGATTAATGATCAATTATCCCTCAATGACGAAGCAACAACAAGGAACCTAGGGGAAAAACATAGAAATAGCCCACAGGTTTTAGCAGGGTTTTATGATGTTGCAAGCACCATTGGGAAGAAACAATGACTGTCCCAGACCCCTAAGGTTGCTTGGGGCCAGCGACAATGTCTTGCCTGTGATTGTTACCCTGTTATCCACTGACCACCAGCACTACTCTTCATGAACCGTATCAGCCATCCAGGGGTTGCAGATTGAAATTGACTGATTGAATTTTGTTGCAGGTCATGATAGCAGCATTGGTCGCTGACCAGAAAGCATCCGATTGTAATTGTTGAAGACGGTAGTAAACTGGCTGGTGGTTTTAGACATTTACTATTTTCCCTAGCGATAATTGACAAATGGTTGGCTGACAAATATTTTTCATAGAGGTTGAAACCACCAAGTAAAGAATGTCAAGGGATTATGCTTAGTGGCTTGAGTTTTTTAAGGGGCACCGATGGTCAACTTTGAGCTATGACATTTGTTATTGACTCACCAGTAATCAATTTAGCATCCGAGATATTTATCTCTTTACCAATGATTGTCAACTAGCGATCAACATTAACTTACTTTCTTCACAAAAACTTTTGATACTGATGAAAAAGGTTGTCCGTGATACAAGTGATTTGAGTATTCTTATTCTGGATTATTGAGTAGCCATTGTTATGACATAGATAGATGATCTGCATCCATTTGGACAAACGACGCGCCAATGATGGATCCGTTCGCTCCTGCAATTACTTCACCACCACCACCACCACCACCA
>VSDK01022083.1:243310-257645 GCA_009767595.1 Symbiodinium kawagutii | reverse complement strand
ACCACCACCACCACCACCACCACCACCACCACCACCACCACCCCCATTCACCATCATTGACCTTACGAGTAAAAACACAGAGCTACTAACACCAATAAGATCCATTAAGCACTGTATTATCCATCATTTTCCACAATGAAGCATGATCAATCATTGCTGACCTGCGTGAACTGGATGCAGTATTGACCGCCAGTTAACTATCATCAAACTATCATCAGTCATCATCAAGTAACATTGACCATCCATAGTCAAGCATCGTCAAGCATCGTGAACCATCCAATAATCATCAATTAAGTATCAGTTATCCGTTAGTAAGCATCATGAACAGCAGCAGTTCAATACCATGAGACTTTAACACTATCATCCATCAGAAACTGATCTAAACATCATGAACAATCATGAACTGGTGGGTGGTTTCAACCATTTTCTATTTTCCGTGGTAGTTACTAACAATTGGTTGGTTGACAAGCATATTTTTCATAGGGGTTGAAACCACCAACCAGTGAACCGTTCCCAATCTCAACGACCACCCGACCACCATCAAGCATCGCAACGTTCAGACTCAGGAACAAAATGCTGGCCCTTGCGCTGCAGCATCAATTGGCCCTCAGCTCCCCAGCAGATGACTCTCATGGGGAAAGGCTAAGAATGGCGAAGCAAGGATGACAAAGGTTTCTGAGTGTTGATGAGGCTTATATAAGGATCCATAGGGGTCTATAAGGGTCTATAAGGGTCTATAAGGGTCTATAAGGGTCTATAAGGGTCTATAAGGGTCTATAAGGGTCTATAAGGGTCTATAAGGGTCTATAAGGGTCTATAAGGGTCTATAAGGGTCTATAAGGGTCTATAAGGGTCTATAAGGGTCTATAAGGGTCTATAAGGGTCTATAAGGGTCTATAAGGGTCTATAAGGGTCTATAAGGGTCTATAAGGGTCTATAAGGGTCTATAAGGGTCTATAAGGGTCTATAAGGGTCTATAAGGGTCTATAAGGGTCTATAAGGGTCTATAAGGGTCTATAAGGGTCTATAAGGGTCTATAAGGGTCTATAAGGGTCTATAAGGGTCTATAAGGGTCTATAAGGGTCTATAAGGGTCTATAAGGGTCTATAAGGGTCTATAAGGGTCTATAAGGGTCTATAAGGGTCTATAAGGGTCTATAAGGGTCTATAAGGGTCTATAAGGGTCTATAAGGGTCTATAAGGGTCTATAAGGGTCTATAAGGGTCTATAAGGGTCTATAAGGGTCTATAAGGGTCTATAAGGGTCTATAAGGGTCTATAAGGGTCTATAAGGGTCTATAAGGGTCTATAAGGGTCTATAAGGGTCTATAAGGGTCTATAAGGGTCTATAAGGGTCTATAAGGGTCTATAAGGGTCTATAAGGGTCTATAAGGGTCTATAAGGGTCTATAAGGGTCTATAAGGGTCTATAAGGGTCTATAAGGGTCTATAAGGGTCTATAAGGGTCTATAAGGGTCTATAAGGGTCTATAAGGGTCTATAAGGGTCTATAAGGGTCTATAAGGGTCTATAAGGGTCTATAAGGGTCTATAAGGGTCTATAAGGGTCTATAAGGGTCTATAAGGGTCTATAAGGGTCTATAAGGGTCTTTAAGGGTCTATAAGGGTCTATAAGGATCTATAGGGGTCTTTAAGGGTCTATAAGGGTCTATAAGGATCTATAGGGTTGTAAGGATTAATCGTTGACGAATGCAAATTCTTGGCTCACAATGGTCATCACCGGTTGAGAAGGGCAGGGTCTATAAGGGTCTATAAGGGTCTTTAAGGGTCTATAAGGGTCTTTAAGGGTCTATAAGGGTCTATAAGGATCTATAGGGGTCTTTAAGGGTCTATAAGGGTCTATAAGGATCTATAGGGTTGTAAGGATTAATCGTTGACGAATGCAAATTCTTGGCTCACAATGGTCATCACCGGTTGAGAAGGGCTAGTAATGAGGTTAAATGGAGGGTTTATTTATCAATGGTTAATGTTGGCTAGTCCGTGGTCAATCAATGCTACTTCTAATGGCTTAAGATAGTTGCTTGGGTCATGAAGGCCGACGGGAATGGCTGAAAACGATGCTGAAAATGATGGTTGATCCTCTTTTTTAATGAGCGGTGGTTGATAATATTACCCGTGTTTAATGATGGCTGGTATAGATTCATCATGGTTAATGATTGTTCGCTGATAGTCACCAAATCATGGGTAAAGATTCGCTTGATAGTGGCTGAGATTGCATGAACATGTGGGGTTCTGTACAAAATGATGCATCTATATTTTATGTGATATGTCAAAGACATGTTAAATCCACCACAACTCCGGTTCTTAGCATGAATGGCTGACCTGAAAATCCGGTGGTTCTCTGTGCGCGGATCTGTTTCCGGGTTCCAACCTGTTCGAAGGTTACCAGGACACAAAAGGCCACACAGAAGACGATGGCTCACTCGAGGCAAAAGTCCACCAACTCGGCGGATCCAACTAGATGAGCTGGTGCTAGTTTCGCTCGCATCCGGGGCTTGGTTTTGTTGAAATCCCCTACTGATGGTCCTACTTTTAGAAGATGTGAGATGTTTTTTAATATGGTCTTATGATGATTTATGTGTACTGTCCACCTTTTTTGATGTTAGGTCACAAGTGGCTTTACCCAAGTACAAATGTGTGCTGCAGACAACTGGGGGGTCCTTGGTAAACACTGTGAACTTTCCCCTGCTTGCTTGGTTGTGGTTGACGCCTTCTGGTAGATGAACATGGAACTCGGTTATCACTTGTCACCATATCTTTGAAGGAAACCCTGGGAAACCCTCGGACACCAGCCAGAGGTAAACCCATTGTCACAAAAACGCGAAGTTGGTGAACATAACTGGGATACAACTTTTTGTTTTGGCAGAAAGAAGTGTCCGGGGTGCCACTTTCTAGGTGTCATCTCCCATGCGGGTTTCGACAAACACCATCCTGAAGATTCCAATCCCCACCTTCTGTAATTCATGAGCTACCAACGCTACCAACCGATTTGCAATCAGAACCTCCTCAGGTTTGGGACAATGCCCTCCTGGCCTGTACCCCGCTCAGCCCCTTCTGGTGTGGGATCCATACATTTTAATTACTGGTAATCAACCATATAAGGCAGATGTGCTGACCCCAAACTAACCATAACTGAATGTGACCAATTGCTAGTTACTTGCGCAGCAGCGGTGCATTCTCTTCGGTCATAATAAGGGTGATTAACCATCACTACTCACCATCAATCATCATTAAGCACTACCAATGACTAGTAACCATGGTTAAACGCCATTCTTAATCATCATGAACCATTACGAACCATCATGAACCATGATGAACCGTTAGGAACCACCATTGATTAACCACCATGAACCAACCCATGACTCCGTTACCGGGTGAGACGCCCGAGGCACCAACAACTTCCTGAGAGAGAACATTTTCCCATCCCCGAGTGCGCCAGGCCGGCCGTAGTACCACGAGTGATGGACTGGCACCATGACGCTCCGGCTGTGTGGTCTATGTGTATCTACGTATATACTCCACTGTTGATGTATGTACATATATATATATATGTATATGTATAAATAGATCTATTTTAATACACGTGTTTATTTATGTGTAAATATACCTCTGTACATATACATATTCAATCAAAATAAACAGTTGCATACAATAATGAATACCTATCTATTGATCGCTTGCCAATATCATTGACTACGGAAGAACACTCCTGAATTCAAACGCCTCTCATGACCATCGTGGACTTAATCCAATCATTTGCTACAAACCATCACAAACCATTGATAATTATCTTTAATCATGTTCAATTAGTTATAATCAGAATCGTCAACCTTTCGAGTCATACAATCAAGTTACCAATCAAGTCTTCATTTACCATTGGACTCATCATCAGTTACTGTACGTGTTTGTTTCTCAAGTCATAGGGGTCCCCCTAAATCATCCTGTAGTAATCATTTACAGTAGAAAATTAGCCATAGCTTTGGGGTCCCCAGACTGGCTTGAGAACACCCCATGACTACTAGTTGTTCAATGACTCTTGATCCCCTCTTATTACTCAGTATTAGCGCTATTTAACATATCCGGTGAGAGGATGATTACTCATATTCTGTTCATGATTCCTCATTGGCTTGAGAAATCCCTTGTTGATGATTAGCCCTAGTTGAGAAACAGTATGAGAAACCAGCTTGATGACGGTTAAGCATGTACTAATCATATCAGAAACAAGGGATAACACCTCATATTACCTTGTGTTCCCTTGATAACCATATGAGAAACACCATATACTAATCAGTTGCTATCGCTCACAGCCACTTGGTCTCCAGGCATCGACGGTTCTGATGTGCGACAGGCACGAGTTTTCGGATGTTTTTTCTGTTGCCCTGCAAGGTGGAAGCTGATCGATATGGTTTTACAAGGTTCCATAGGCATTAATCATAGTGGTTCATAATAGGATTTTGTGGTTTTGTATGGGATAATGGAGGTTAATAGTACGAGTTAAGAACAAACAATAAGACCTCTATGGTGCTTCCCTAATACCTGGGGGTTGCCCCCAAATCATCCAATATTCACCGCTGTGAATGATAAGCCATCAATTTGGGGGGGGTCGTAATGTTGAGAAACCCCCATGTGGTGGTTTCTTAATTTGAAAGATTCTGTCACCAATCCGAATCGTTTTCGTACTAGCTTAGGACATGGGCTAGTAACATGTACCTGAGCCCGTAACATACTTGTTTGTAATTGGAACAAATACTACTTTAAAGTTGGGCACAGCATTCAAAGGTAGACCGCGCCACCCGAGGGAATCCGTGCCGGCTCAAAATGTTGGATTTTTTTTTTGATTTCTGAGACAGACCGGATAGGTTGAGCTGGGGTTGGATTGTTCCCGCTATTGTTCAATTAATAGCATGGGGTTTACCAAGTTATGGTTGGGTTATTCATGGTTAACAATGGCAAACAATGGTTGTTTATTAGGGGATAATAACCAATATATAGGGGTTATACCAACTTTACTGTTTGGTTTATCGCTTTAAATGGTGAATGACTTGGATGATTTCGGGGTACGCTCATCTTAAGAACCCACCATATGTATAATCAGGCATCCTGGATTTGGTAGAGCATCAAAAGATAAATGACCTTGATATTGAACATAAGCGGATATTCTGTTTACTCCAGGACTACTATATGTAAATCCTATATTGACTGATACACATTGGTGAACCCACAGCAAATACTCAACCTGATATGCATTTATGTATGTGCTTGGCTATTTCGAACGGCTATTTCAACTCATCAAGTTCTAAATAGTGTCTATCAAGTATGGACATGGATATTTGCTTGTGAATATCGGAATATAGTCCAGGATATAATCAATTTTTTGTCAGTGAGTGACACTGATATGCCAACAATCATACTCTTTACAGTGGATAACAGCCAACAATAGGAGAGATGTACCAACTGGAATCATGTTTTATAGGCATTATCCATCCATAGGGCTGAGCATGTGAGCATGCTTTCCGGGATGACTGCTGACCCAAGCTGCAGCTCGTGAAAGACTGGTCTTATTGTAAGCTTACTACGGCTGAAATTTCGCTGGGCTGTGTGGCTTGGAATGCAGAGACTCAGTGATTTACAAGTAGAACCCATCAATGCTTCTAGTGATTATGGATTGGAAAGACATGCTACTCATACTGGTGAAAATCAAAGGGGTTACTAGTGGTCAATAAAGCTTAGATCAATGACGGTTCAGCGAGGTGGACTGCAGCGGTTGAGCACCAACAACAAACAACAAATGATAGATAATAAATCAACAATAATCAACAAAAATCGAAAATTAACCAACAAGAATGAGCAAATGATAGAAGATCCGCATTGACCCCCGCATATTTGATGATACTTGGATGTGGTCATCCCCAGTGCTCAGCAATTGAATCTGATCACAGCTACTGTGGTGGACAAATCGAGTTGCCTGGAAAATCCGCCATAGAAATAGCTGGTTCAGGGGATAATGGTTGGTGAACTAACCATTGGAATGGTTAGTGGTGAATGGCTGGTGAATGACAATGGTTGAAGGTTGGTCAATGATGGTTAGTGCTACCAGAGGGTATACGTTGGTGTGCATGGTCATACACGTATCTAATTACATCCTAATACGTGCATATCTCCGCGCGCATGTAGATGCAGCTGTGCACAGAAAACCTCCTGCTGCACATAGACTGTTACCCAGGCAATAGACACGCACGCTATTTGCTGTTGTATCAACTAGGCTGTAAGTCAGAGTGAAGCCAACTCTTAAACATTCCTTTTGCAAATGCTGGCTTCTTTTCGAGAGGAAAAAAAACCAGCTTACCGCTTATCAATATCCAATGCTTAAGATATCATCATCCATTGTTATCAACAATGCTCAGACCTCAACTATTCTTATCAAGTGCAACCGTCTGTGACTTCATCCATTGTCAACCAGCGCAACCAGCTTATCAACCAAGTTATTGACCATGTCTTTCTCGCCTGAACCATCATGAATCAGCATGAACTATGATGACCCATGTAATTCGCCACCATTTAGTACGTTGAGCCATCATGAACCAACCATTAGCCATACAATCCCCAAGCCATTGTTGCACTAACCATCATTGACCAACCTTCAACCGTGATCATTCACCAACCATTCACCAACCATTCACCACTGACCATTCCAATGGTTCACCATTCACTAACCATCACTAACCATCACTAACCATCACTAACCATCACTAGCCATCACTAGCCATCACTAGCCATCACTAGCCATCAGCCATCACCACGCCATTCTCCACTCCTTTACCGTTGGTTCACCGCAACGGACTTTTCGTCGAGGCTCCCAAAGCTTCGCGCAACCGCGGTGGCCGACGTGGCAAAGCCGTGCGCAACAAGGGTCACACGGCAGCAGCACCCGTGGCGATACTAACGGTTGGTGTCAAGCCTAGTACAGTGGCTGTTCCCAGCAAGCTCCTGTGGATGCTGGTTGTTGATGATGTTGATGATGTTGATGCTTGTTGTTGATAAGTTGTTGCTTGTTGTTGATGATGTTGATGCTTGTTGTTGCTGATGTTGATGGTTCTTGTGCAAGTACTTGAACTTAGAGTTCTACCAGCTGGTTGCAGGTTAAACAGACCAGTTACTTGGATCGGCATGGTTCGTTGGTTCCGTGGGATATATCCTTTGTAAACAAGCTAAGAAGGTGGGCTGGTGAGATTCTCATGGACTATCCCTTTTGTTGTGGATTACTTATTGTTGGATGCCAACCATAGGGAGTCCATGGTAGTCACTAGGGATGTCCATAATAGTCACTGATTATCATTATGTCCATCATAATCACTATAGGATTATTTCGATGATAATCACTATAGGATTATTGGGATTGCCACTCTTCTCCCTTCTGTCATTGTGGGAATCCCTTTCGGTATCACAGCTGAACCGACAATAATTCATCTAATCAAAGGTATTACCAAAAAAAATGACAGCTACTTTCTCGCAAATATCCATCAATGTAACAAACCAGAATACCGGATAATAGTCAATAATCAGCAATCAGCAATCATTGCTTGTCATGTTGGGTGATGACAGAGATGAATGACATGGAATGACCACGAAGCGTTGTAAACACCAACCACGTACCCAGCAAATGGTGACAAATGACTGATCATGGGTACAGCCTTCAACGACTAATGACGAGTAGAACCAGCCAACAAGTGACAAAGTAATACTTGTGGAGTAGCAGGCCAGATGTGATGGATGCAGCACAGATAACTACTAGATGGATGACAATGAACAAGATAACCCACACATGCAGAAGAATTACTCACAGTCATAGTAGCAACACATCTCTTGGGAAATGGGGTGAAAGCGGCGAGAAGAACCAACAATCACCAACAATCACACGGATAATAGGTATAAGCAACAATGATGGGGACAACAACCAGCAAGAAGTTTGTATAGCTGTTGAACATGAGGAATCATCACAATGAGAGAGGGATGAGCGTATAAATGGAAAATCACCGACCTGACAAAATCGCAGATTTTTTCCTTTGGTTACTTCAGGCACCTTCCTCTGGTCGAGCCGGGGGCTTGCTGCCATGATGCTAGGGTCAAACACGGGTCATGATTTGCTGCTCACGTGTGCAATGCGCACGAGCTGCTCTTGCTATTGTTGGGCAACCTGCATGACCTGCTACGAAGGTGAATGTGAAAAAAGAATCGGAGCAACGGTGAAGATTCCCGCTGTAGATGAAGTGGTAATGCTGAAAGGTGGGCTATCTCCCAAGGCACGGAACTTCAGAAACTCATGAGGCAGACTATGAAGGTGGTCTACCTCATGAACAATCATGGAACATGTAACACCAATTGTGTCAAGGAGCAATCTGGATGAACTAACTGAACTTCCGGCAACCTTCAAGGAGAGATGAAAGATGATGAATGGTTCGAGCGGACAAGTCTCACAAAATGGCCCGGGGTGAATGCCCATGACCACTCTGTTAAGTTGCAGTCCAGCCCTCATAGTTACTTCGAATTCTTCGCTTTGGATTTGATCAAGGCCCCGCAGAAACGGCTAATCCGCTTCAGACATGGGGGTCTTCGCAAGCTGCAGTCTGGCAAACCACGGATGTTTGAGATCGGTCAGAGGTAACAAATTAGCCCAAGTAGCGGTGTAAATACCAGTATAGGTACCCTTCTCAAAGAAAGCAGCAATGCAACGATAAACAACAGGCGCACTAACCAATCGTGGTTTGCCTTTGATACCAGAGGTAGGTTTGCTGTTGGGAAAACAGGCTAAAGCTTTGCAGGTATTGTTACCTCTGTCAACTGGGAACAGCTCTTTGTTCAGCTGGAAATCAACTTCACACCGAAAAGTGGAAAGCTGAAGCACAGCATCATCAAGAAGGCCAGAGTTCTGCTCATAGAGGCGATATCCCCGGTACTGGCCTTTCTGATGTGGAACTCTTGCAGCAGTGGAAACAACGAAGTCGATGAAAAGCTCAAACCAGGTAATACCAACATCGGATTCACAACCACGCTGGGGCCAAACAAGCAAACTCAACCAAGCCGACACCGCAAAGATGATGACTGGCTAGTTTTGTGGCTAGATAGCGCCATGAGCCCTTTTTGCCAGACCCCGTGCCTTCTGAGATTGATGAATGCTTGACTGAACCCGATCCGAGCCCTTCGCATTTGTCTACGGCACCAATAGTTCAATGTGCAACTAGGACCCAGTGCCTCGCAAATATCAAGGTTTATACTGCTGAACAAACCATCCTTCCAACGATTCTACAACCTTGATCACTAATCATTGTCCTTTTTTTGCAGCTAGATGATTTGGAATAGAGAGGTGCTCACATCCCGATCATTGTTGTGGTATGGGCATCAATGTGCTTAAGCGAATCATCAATACGTAGCAATCAACCGCATTAAGCACCAATAGATATTCCATAGTTCTTTTGGATATTTAACCATCACTAGTTTATTTTTGAAATCAGTAAACTTTGCAAAGGAACCATGGGATCATCAACAGTTCGCCATCAGTATCAATTATCATTCACTTGGTATAACCTAAAGCATATCAACTGGTCGACCAATGATGCTACAATCAGCATGATTAACCAATATAAGCAGTAAAACTATTTTTAACCAGTATCATCCATTATCATCCATTATTAACCATTATGAACCATTATTAATCATTACTGACCATTATTAATCAACCATTGTTACAGTAATCACTAGTAGCAAAGTGCTTAACATTATTATTGAATAACCGATCCCTGCCAATCAATTATGATGATTCACCATCAACCATCAGCCACCATTAACCACCACGTTGACCATCCACGAGCACCGGTCCTGGTTGCAAGGTGACGCCGGCATAGGCACCGCCATGGCGGCGCCGCCAGGGCCCGACGATGTGTCGCCGCCAGGAGCGATGGTGAGCGAAGGGCGGTTGTTAAGAAGGTTTCTAATATGGATTGTTAACAAGAATCAGCTGAATGAGAATCGGTTAATGATAATGTGTTAATGATAATGGGTTGATGATAGTGGGTTAATGATGTTGATTAAGAAGGTTTAACCATCATGCTTATTTGGGTTAATGAGGTTGTTAATGATTATTGTTAAGACATTGAGAATGGGTTCATACATGTTTGTTAGTGATAGTCAGGTTGATAATAATGGGTTCATGAGGTTGTTAATAAGGTTAATGAGGTTGTTAATGGTTTACAACCAATAGGAATAATGGTTGTTAGCCATAGTAGTGTAATAAACAATATATTGTAAGAAGAATAGCCAACAACAACGGTTCATAACCTACTGATGTATTTTAATCAAGGTTGTTAACAAAAGGTTGGTAATGGGGCTGTTAACCATTTTGATAAGGTTGTTAACATCATAGGGAGGTTAATGGTTGTTAATAATAAAATGGTCAAATTAGAGAGACTATTAGTAAGGGAGTTCGTTAAGCCTATTGATAACCAATCATAATGGTTCATTACCAATAGTAATATGGTTAATGACTGGCTGTTTTGGTAAAGCTTTTGGAATTGATTATGACTTAAAACAACCAATCGTTTGAAATGACCCTTTTGGTGTCCCATTTCCTCTTTGTGGCTGCTTTAATGCAATATCACAACGCAACCACCCCTTGCCGCGGTGAGGAATTCCGACAGCGCTCGGATTGGCCACTGGGAGCAATGGATGTGGGTGGCGCATGGATAGCTGGAGAATCAACGTAGGTGGTTTCTCAAGCCAGTTTTGGAACCCCCAATAGGGAAGCCAGAAAATCCAGCATCATCTCATAGAGATTGCATGGATCATGGATGCTTACAGCTGGTTTCCCTGCATATTGCGGTAACCTGGTAGGGACATGAGCTACAAGCTGGTCATTCATATTTCACGGAACTGATTCGATAAATTTTTGCCTGGGGTAGATGGAACATGATGGCACCATATTGGGAGAACGGATGAGAACGGCGGGTTTCCACAATTTTCAAAAGGGTAGCTAGGCTGAGCAGTGAAGGGAAGGCGGGAATTCTACTTCCTGGTGGTTCGTAACTGGTTGCATTCAACATGCTTTCATCAGGGGATGTTCCATGGCTATGATGTACCCCATAGCTACGGCTGCTTGGTGTTCCTATTCATGACCATTTGGGGAGGGGGTACACACTATGTATGGATACACTAAACCTATAGGGCTCATTGCAATATTTCCATTCTAGAACCCAGATGATGATGATGATGATGATGATGATGATGATGATGATGATGATGATGATGATGATGTCCATATGAGCAGCAACCATCAAGCAGTAGAACTGATCCTCCAAAACAATGCGCAGAAACTGCGAAGAATTTGGCTCCCCCAAAACCTTGCACCAGCTGGATGGTTGTTGATCCAAACAGATTCTCAAGCTGAGATTTCTTGCAAATTTGAGGCGCCCGATAACTGTGGGTTCATCATTCTTAGAAATTCTGCAAGCACCTGTCTCGTGAAACGGATCCAGTATGGGGTTTGAGCACCAAGTCGGTCCCGTGAAAGAAACAAGGCGCTCCGCCGCTTGGCTGAGGATGGCAACGTGTGGATTCCCGGACAAGTGCGAAGTCCTCATCCCTGTGTTCCAGGAGCGTTGTCGCTGCCCGGCCCAGCTCCATAGGGATGGTTGTTCCAATTTTCTACGACATGGTTTGTGCACTCCTCGAAAAACGACAAACCAACAACAATAAAAATGAAATCAGGATGTTTAGATCCTTGCCCAATCCCGATCCATGGATGCCTCACGAAAGCTCAGGCAATTAAGACATTGCAGCATTCATTTCTAGGTTAATGACAATTCCAACGTAGCCATGTCCGGTCTGTCAGCGTTTCGTCATCAGCACATGATGGGTGATGGCACATGTGCCATGACGAGTCAAGATACGATAACGTCAAAACGATACACTCAAGTCTACAGGATTGGTTACCGCCTCACTGAGTAAGTTGTTCAGCCTTGCCAGCTGTTACCCTAGGCGAACCATCGAGTAACCTTTCTTCACCATGCTTGGTCATTACCCACCACGATCCTGCAATGTACCATGGCTGACGATCACAACAAACAGCATCAAGCAATGGCAACGGTTCCTCAAAAACACTTGGTGACAGTTTGTTTGGGTTGACCACCCCTTGCCATCATTGCTTGGGAATTTTGTAACATTGATAACATCACCATCCTATGTAAAATCCAGTGGGCACACCCTCAAGCAACCACTATTGGGACGGTTTTACGAACCAACGGTTACTTTTCCTAATAACCATTGGATTAGCGGTTGCCAATATATATGGTCAATGATTAACACCAATGGTAAATAGCGTTTACTAAGTTTACTAGTGGTGAATCATGGTTCATCTAATCAGCAACCATCAATAACCTGTGAACTGTTATGCAGCAAGGTACGTATCATGTTCAAGTCCGTTTACAGCAACCGTTCAGGCCGGAATCCAGCCCAGTCGTCGTTGGTAATCCTGGGTAATTGTACATAGTTCGCAATGTTTTTTCTGGTAAACAGTGGCAAGGGCCAGCGCAAAAATCATTGGTCATTGTTGATAATAGGAAATAAGCTAAAATCCACCAGCATTAAACATCAGCATTCACGATCAGCAACTACCATTGACTAAGATGCATCATCAACCATCAGCAAACATCATGAACTGGCCATCAGTCTCATTTCTTGAAATTGCTTCACTAGTGACTAGTGTTCTTGTTAGAGGTCTTACAATACACCATCAATAACCACCATTAAGCATTATCTCAAAAGCATCAATGACCAGAACTAGCCACCATCAACCATCATTAACCAAGATTAACCATTACTAACCACCCCTGTCAACCATTGTCAAGCATTATTAACCACAATCAATTGCAAATCATTTTTAAGCACTACTAATCACTATATAACCATTGTTGACCATCATCAAGCATCGTTAACCACCACTTTCAACAGCCACACATCGTCATGATCAAAGCCTCCATTTCGCAGGACCCATCGGCGGCGAAGTTCGCGCGGGAGCTCCAGCGGTTTCCACGGCGGCACCGGCGTATGTGAACACGTCCATGGGAGTGAACAAGACCTTTCTGGAGACCGTCCAGGGAGGGAGGTGAGTCCGGTTTCCCCCGGGAATTTCCATGAGGAAATCGTCAGTTGCATGATGATGACATCAACACTATGGAGCTAGTTGGATATTCCATGGCTAATAAATCAATAAACCATTGATAGAAGTGTTAACGCAGCTGGTTGATGGTGCTTAGGTAGATTTGTTTCAGTCAGTTCAATCTGTTCGTGTACACTGCTGGGTTTCCAATCATTTGCAGGAAATTGAGATTACAAGAATTGTACAAAGTATTTCTTACTCTAATATTGTTTGGCAACGGTCAGATGCTAATGAAACAGGGTTATTGATGTATGTGTTCAGCACATTTCAAATGATCAAACCTACTCAGGTGTTTGACATTAAGTATGAATTCATGCACCAATTCTTTTGATTCATGGTTGATTGGACATTTCTGTGTACTGCTCGAATCACAGCATTTGATGTAGTAATGCAATGTGATGTAATGTAATGCAATGTGTCGTAATGTAGTCTAATGTACTATACCCTGACAGAAGTTTTTCCTCTTGCAGTTTGGGGCAGAACCTTTCCCCTTCGACTCCTGCACAAGTCCGTTAAGACAGGGTGATGTGCGGATCACGGATCAATGGTTTTGCTTTCAAAGAGTATTATTTTAATAGAACCGTAAATTCGATCCACTGCGCAGGCCAATCAAAATGAGGGTCCTAGGTTGATCCGCCAGACTAATCTCATCTAGTTTCCATTTGTTTTGTTCGCCAGCATCACGGGCCAAGCGGGCAAAAACTTTGGTCATCCTGATGTATTTAACGACATGATTGTAATGTATGTGCGTATCTATTTTTACGCCTCCAAAGATTGAATGTACAGATGTGTGTATACATAAGTTTGCACACTAACGCATGGATTGATCGATAGGGGGCATATGGTTCTATATGTACGTACACATGTAAATAGTGCGATTGCATCTCCATATACCCAAACATCTAGATACATAAACACTATGGCAATCTGCCATAGCCGCCTGGATAGCCCACGATGTGTAGATTGTAGATTGTTTATTTCCAGCCAGCTATGCTTGATTTTTGACGGGTATATGAAGCATTGCTGATGCTGCTGTAATCAAAATGAACCAAGTAGTAGCAATCAACTACTGATAGGGCTATATATTATACACGGAGGGATGTAGACATGCA
>VSDK01022083.1:175381-243300 GCA_009767595.1 Symbiodinium kawagutii | reverse complement strand
AGGAATGTGTTTTTTTTCAACAAATAGATGCATGCATATTTATATATATATATATACATATTTATATATTTATATTCACATTTATATTTATATTGACATATAATATATACATATTTTCTGTACTTTTATTTAGAGTGTTTATTTATTGGTACATACATCTCTAGATAGGGATATCCATCTCAACTTTCGAAACTGTGTTTGTCATCCTCGCAGTGCTCCCAGGAGAACGAACTGGGACCCATCAGTAAGATGCGACCCATCCGTTCGGCAGCAGGGCGCTTGGATCTCTTGGCCGCCAGCAGCGACTGGGCATAAGAGACGGAACAGCTACAAAGTGAGGCGGTAGAAGTGGTTTCTACCTCTGGTTATGAAGCATGTGTGGTCTGAAAACCGGTCCTTGCATGGTTAATGATGCTCATATACTGGTTGATAATGGTCATGTTTTGGTTATGTCATGGTTATGGTCATATGGCGGTGCATGATGGCTATGTCATGAAATTTCAGAGTCGATGATGTTTATAAAAAGGCGAGTATGGCATCATGGTGATGGTTGTTGTATAACAGTCATAGAACGGTTACATCATGGTTATGCAAGGCTTGTCAATGCAGATGTTCAACGAGTCGTGATGATTATGAAGGACAAACCTGTCGAATTTAGATGAATTCAGAAGATAAGTGCCACCACTGAGATAAGTCCTAAATTTATATGGCAACTTGTCGAATTCAGTCAGGTATTGCCAGTGCTACCACTGAGAGCGACTGTTTGTTGGTTCACTACTGAGCCTAGTTTGCCAGCACTGAGGATCTGAAGCTCTAGGAATTCATAGGTGCCCCTGAAGTTCGACCAAACGATCGGGGCAACGGATTTCCAGGATTCTTCAATTCCAGTTGTTTGAGGGTGTGGTGGTTTCTTAAAGTTTGCAATCCCCAAAAGATGCATGGTTTATAACGAAAAATGTTTAGAGAAAGAGGATTTGCGGGTACTACTATTGTGAGAGACTATTTAGATACTACTATTTGGGGGTACTACTTTTTGCGGGTACTAGTATTGGGTTTTTGTTCGATCCCAATTCAGATCGGGGTCGCACGGTCGTCGGAATGGCGGTAGCTCGGAAAACTGGTTTGCAACAAACTTCCCAGCAGTTGGTTCCCTGGTGCCATTCACAACGCATTGCGAATCAGAGCATATGGTGGTTTCTGAAGTCATGGAGGACCCCAAAGCTAGGGTTGGTTCAATATCAGATGATTTATGGCTATGACTTCAGAAACACCCATATGAAAGTAACATCTATCAACATATCTCATAACCATCCTACAACATCCTATAACTTACAACCATATCATAACCATCCTATAACCATCCTATAACCGTCCCATTCGCCTTCCCGGCCCCCACCCAACACCGGAACCGGCCCGGGCGCCTCAGGTGAGAGTGACGAAGAGGTGAGTGGAACTGCCATGGCTTTGGATAGCAGTCTCTATGACCCTTGGAGCGGCGCAGCGGTGGTCCCATGGGGCGCCAAGCATGGCACTTGGGGGAGTGACACTTCTAGTGGTATAGATGGGATATGATGGTATAACTGTTTGGTGGTTTCAAACATGTTTTATTTTCCCTAGTAATTGTTAACAAGTCGTTGGTTGACACATATTTTTCATAGGGGTTGAAACCACCAACCAGTATGATCACTTAAGAATCATGTTTCATTAAGCAGCGAAGTGGTCGTCACATATGATCCATTATGGTTTGACGATTGGGTCTGATTCAATTTGATGATCAACAATCACAGTTGGAAGATAATGATTAACCCCCCTTGATATTGACTAAGAAGTGATAGTCTGATCATCAGCGCGACAATGATTTTGGTAGCATCGCTATCACCGTGATGATCATATGGGACCCGCAGAGATAATATGATTGTGATGATGCGGAACCTATCTTAATGGTAAACCCGTATTGTCAACCATCATTTTCATCAATGGTGACCGTTTGAAGAGGGTGACAAACCAAATTTTTACCCTCTTCAAACAATGCCTTCTTTTCACCGGGTATGATCAACCAGCATGGTGAATCGGAGCTGGAACGTGACTGGCATATGCAGTAGATGTTTCGCCGAGCATGACTTGTTTCCGGTACTGCCAGGACCATACACAGGACGAACGGTGTTCCGAACAGTCACTGGAACATCAATCATGATGCTGAGTACAGTAGATGTAGATATAGCAGTTGCGAAAGTCTTCCATGTAATTGTTGGTCATGGTTTGTCATTATTCCACCAATATTAATCACCATCAAAGAATATTATTAGTCATTATCAACAAGCAAATAAACCGTTATTGACCAGTGTAACCAATATTCACCAGTAAAAATAACCTGCTTGAGTCATTAATCGCTGGTACTTCATCGCCATCAACATCAACTACTCTCAATCACTATGAATTTAGCATTTCCAAGTCAATATAGGTTCGTCATACATAACGTTCAAAACGATTCACCAGCATGAACCATCACTGAGTGCTACTTGTTGTCACTAATTGCTAGGAACTATCATTGTTAACAATCACTCTGAACTACAACTATACGGGGCTTTTAACATGAACATCATAGCCAGTATTCACGAAGACCCTGATTACCAATGATTTCCCCATCAATTGCTTACCACCATTAGCCCAGCAACGAACCAGTGTGAACGATTATAAGCAATTCATCATTAGGCACTAACCATCAATAGCAATCATGGGTTTGCTTGACCAATAATCAACCACTGATCAATCATAAGTTCAACCGTCACTGACCATTCATCACCATCAATCAACCATAAATCAACCATTAATCAACCATTAATCAACCATCAATCAACCATTGATCAACCATTGATCAACCATTGATCAACCATTGATCAATGACCTCAAATCAGTCTTTCATTGACCATGAACTAATCATTGATCAACTTAGCCATAGATACGAGACTATGGCGGCTGCAGGGGGCACCAATCATGAGAAGTCATAAGTTACGGAAAATCAAAATCAGCCATAAGGGCCATATGTCATAAGTCAACTATTTAGCAAGTTATGAACCGTTAGTCAACTATTAAGCAGGTCATTAACCATTTGGATTAACCACTAGGTACCGGTTGACAATCATTAGGGACCATTTATTGATTAACCATTAGGATTAACCATTAGTCAACTATTAATCATTAGGATGAAGTGAATCGGTTGATTTAGTCAACCATTAATCATTAGCTAACCATTAATCATTAGCTAACTATTAATCATTAGTCAACTATTAATCATTGGTCAACCATTAGTCAACTATTAATCATTAGGTACCATTTATTGATACGTACAATTTTAGCCGTGTGATTCTTCACCTTGTACTGCACGAGCTCGCAGCCAAGGACCTGTCCCAAGCAGCAGGACCACGGTGGTGCCGTGTGAGCTACATCGCCGGGGGACCACCACAAGGGGACCAAAACACTCAACGAGGAGACCTGGAAAGTGCTGATGAACCAATTTTGCACTAAGAATTTGAGTAACAATTGTGTTGATGAATTCCAAGTACTTTAGAATCCTTGCACTTCGGGTGAACATCCGAACCAGCAAATGTTGAGTCCTAGAATGCTCCTGACCAGCATCAGCAGTTAGGATCACGACAGTTTTCCATAATTTTGTTTGAACCAACCAACCAGAAGGCGCCTCTAATTGGTGGGAACAGAAGTGGAACCAGGGACAGCCATAGCTTGGGTTGATGATCCGACGATCCGTTTGGACTGTGCTGCTAATGATTATCAGTCCATGATATTCAACGCCCAACCATTCAACGATGTGCTGGAACTTTCAACTTACTTGTAACTATCATAAATTGTAATCTATTACAGCCAATGTGTATCCATGTTTACAGCAGTCACGACCATTTTCAAACAGGCAATGCTTGGGATTCATCATCAGTAATTCTTTGTCCTTGAGAATTGATAGTGCATAGATAATACAGTGGTCATTAGCCATGATTGTCAGACCTTGAAGAAGCATGCCTTGTTTACAACCACTACCAACCGTTCCCAACTGGTTCCAACCAATTCCGGCCATTTCCAACTCTTAGTTGTCAACCATGAAGGATTATCAACCATGATCAGTCATTACCCTTGATTGAATTTTGGCACTTTACCAACCGTTAAGCAGCACCAACATTGATTAATCAATCCAGCATTAGCCAATCAATGGCAAAATAATGAGCATTAAGCACCCGATCAACGAAGTTTTTACTGTTCATGCCATCATTTCTAAAGCATCACTCACTATTCTGGAGCATTCAAGACTCTTGATTCTGCCCATTGGTTAGGTCAGGGAGTCGATTTGCACCCCCCAGCTTGGGACCCTGATGCTCTTAGTGACTCTTGGCCTATTATGGGCCTACTCTTTACAACTCTTAGCCTACTCTTAACTACTCTTAGCCTACTCTTAACAACTCTTTTCCTACTCTTAACAACTCTTGACAACTCTTAGCAACTCTTAGCAACTCTTATATAGTCATTATTTGGGCCATAATGCAATCTCTTAACAACTCTTAGCCTACTCTTGACAACTCTTAAAGACTCTTGGCCATTTTCGGGGCAATCATCATACAACACGAATTTACCTAGCACCTGGGGCAAAACCTTATGAGCAAGGGGGTCCCAGGTAAAAAACATGTTTTTTTTTTTTTTTCGGGGTTTTTATGGGGGGGGGCCCTTTACTCTTAGCAACTCTTGGCAACTCTTAACGATTGGTGGCCGAGCACGGTTTGGCCCAGTAACAGGTGTCCCCCCACAAGAGAATAAGGGTAGCTGTTAAAAATAAAGGGGTCCCTCCCAAGGGGGTAGCAAAGTGCACCCTTGATTAGGAGCGATTCGGAGCCAGGGGGATCATCCCTTTCAAGGGGGAGCCAAGGAGCAAGTGTTCCTACCAGATGGTAGTGATGAATTGTAAATTAGCCATTCTTGATCAGTTCTTTTGATGCAGCAGTATCGTCAACTATCGCTACAAACCTTGATTGCCCGTGGTGAGCACCGCCTTATTAAGCATCACTTACCCTTCATCATCCGTAAGAGCACCCAGCAGTACCAATCCTTTTCGCGCTCTATTGGTAGTCAAGCACTGTCAAAGCTCATCAACTATTATCCACCATTAATCACTTGTGAGCCTTCAATCAAGCAATAATCAACCATTAATCACTCATTTGTAAACCACCAATAATTTCTATTGACACTGTCAATCAATCATAAATTAAGTCAATCACAAATCAATCAATTGACAGCCACTAATGAAGCATTCATGAAGCCAGACATCAACCATTATATTATCCCTTCACAGCCACTATAAGGGAAGATAAAATCAACCATCATCAACGTTGATGAAATCATCATCAACCATCAAAA
Source organism: Symbiodinium kawagutii (assembly GCA_009767595.1). Classification (NCBI taxonomy): domain Eukaryota; class Dinophyceae; order Suessiales; family Symbiodiniaceae; genus Symbiodinium; species Symbiodinium kawagutii. The sequence goes on along the minus strand of VSDK01022083.1, from coordinate 237,885 downwards.
TTATATTAACCACTATATATAGTTATCAATCATATTTCATCAACCGTTAAAATCCATCCGCTTTGAACGGTAACACCATGACGACGTCCGCGCCAGGACTGGTCTCTCACTTTGCCGCCTCGCATCACTTGGAGGTGGTGGCCAGCTGAGACTGCAAGAAGGTGCGTCATAACTAGTGGTTGATATTAGGTATATGGCTATGGGTCAATATTAAGCATTTCATGGGGGATCATAACCAACAGTAATAGGGAAAACAAAGGTTAAAGATGGGGGAACAAAGGTATATGGCAGTGGGTCAAAACCCTATAGCCCTTGTTCCCCCATCATGAACTATTGTTTTCCCTATGATTTGGTTGGTCATTGTAAGCCATTATTGATAGTTAATATTGACCCATAACCATATCGGTGTTTCTCAAAATATAGGACCCCCCCGAATCATCCAATATTAACGATTTTTAGTAATAAGCCATCAATTTTTGGGTGGTTCCCTATTTTGGGAAACACCCACATGAGTAGTGAACAATAGTGGTTGATAACAATATGGACTCAGTGGTAAATGATATGGTTAATAACTGGTGATGAGCAACTAGTGTTTGCTGCAATAAGATTTGGCAGTCAATATCAGTAATAACCAGTGGTTAGTGAGGCTGATGAAGTATGATTGATAACTATATATAGTGGTTAATAAGTTGGGTTGTCTAGGTTTAATAAGCTGGTACATGGTGAATGAGTGGTTTGATGATGGTTGATATTGTAAAACTAGTGGTTTAATAAGCTGGTTCATGGTGAATAGAACCTTGCAGTTATAAGATATCGCTAGTGGGATCAAATGGATTAATAATGGGTCAAGGTAACTTATATCCATATGTTGACAAGCTGGTTATCGGTCGATGATAGATGATTATAGAACATAAATATGGCAAATGGGTCCAGATTCAGCAAAAATAGAGGATATACATACCACCTATATATGGCTATGGGTCAATACTAACTAATCAACAAATGGGTGGGTGAACATCGCAACAAAGACTAGTTTGGTCATTTGTGGGGTGTGAAGAGCAATGGGTACGGGTGTTGACTCACAAGCACATAAAAATGTTAAGGTTGAACAATACGGGTGCAAAGGTTTTCATAACCATTTCAAATGACAATGTTTATCCACTGAGATTAAGAACAAGGGTCGGCTTTCAAATACCATGCTGTTTTGAGCACTGATCAGAAGGGTTCAACAACCTACCACTAATGCCATTCCTGTATATACATGGGCTGGTCAATATACCAACCGAAATGACTAATGCATGCATACTCAAGCATGACTCCCAATTATCACCACGATGATATAAGATGTACCCTTAACAACCATCATAGATCATTATTAACCACTACTTTATTAATTAGATGAGAAAAACGAAGTGTTGCAAACCATTGTTTGCCCTTCTTTATTTGTTTGATCACAATTAATCGATATCCCTATGTTCACTGTTAACCCTTAGCCGAAGCATTACCAAGTTCTATTCACCTTTGTTACTGGTTGATTAAGCGTTGTGAACCATGACTAATCCCAAACTCACCATCCTCATTCAATTTGATTGATGATTTCCTCATTGTCATCCTAAATTAATCATTGTCATCACACCCAACGGTTGGGGCTTCACCCTATCCCGCCTGCAACCGTTCATCACGGCGGCCGGTGCCAGGTGCAATTGAAGGAACGTAGCGAGAACGTGGGCGCTGGCAGCGCTGGAGTGACTTGGATACGTGCAGATGCTGGAGGAGGATGATAAGGACGACCATGATGATGTGTACACGATGAACTATAGGCTATTAGTGGCTCACAATGATGACTGAGTAAATGGTAAGAACACTTCATGATAATGTTAGTCGTTGTTAGTGGTAGGTAACGATTGTCAATGGGGGTTTCATGATGGCTATAGTCATGATGATAGTGTTGATGTTAGAGCCTGACACTTGCTATATAGATTGTAATTGAAACCAACCATTAATCACTCACGACACCAAACAATTAATAGATGTCAATAGCCCAGCACTAAGAAGATTTAACTTACCATAGCCTTTCATGAATATCTATCAATAGCCTACCATCATGAATAAGTCATCAGAAGATACACGCAACCAACAAGAAATCGGAAGAACCAACAAACCAACAAACAGCACTAGCAAGTACAAGGCCGATATTTGGGGACCAACGGAGAGCTAATTGGCGATGGTACCAAGCATATTGCCAATCAATTAGTCTACAACAATAGTCTACAACATGCAAATATTGCCAGCAATAATCAATAATGATTGATGCGGTTAAGAACCATATGTCTTAAATTGGCTATGATTAGAGATATGATGCAACCAAGAACTGTAAAAGGATGAAAAAGGAAAAAGTAACTTGAAACCAAGTAGAAACACCCAATCATGAGGTTCAGGGGCAAGTGCAAACAACAACAACAACAACAACAGCAGCGAAAACATCAACAACAACAACAACAACAACAACAACAACAACAACAACAGCAGCAACGACAAAAAAGTTCAATGATAACAATATACTGATTCATAAGGATGATAGTATTGACAGTGGAGCAGGACCCTCTGATTTGCCGAAAACACGACTTCTGAATGCCAATCCGAGCTTATTGATTTGTTGTGCAATATGGGGGTTTCTTAAGATTGGGACCCGGCTGGTTTTCTGTAAATGTCAAAGAATAGATGAATTGGGGGTACCCCCATTTTGAGAAATCCCGATAGTAACCACACTGTTTTGATACTTCACCACGGGTGCTTTCCTGAATCAATATTGACACGGGTGTGGTAGCACGATGCCATGGTGTTCAATCAAAGCCTATTGTTTTCAATGGTAATTTTCAATTGTTTATGACCTGTTTCCGAAGCAGTGTTAACACTGACCACTGACCGGCTATGTTTGGCCATGACCACTGGATACCGACAAATTTACGATATAAAACCACTCACGAGTTGCCTACAGCATTTATATACACATAAATGTAAACCAGTGGTTATATTCATAATTTCACATATAGCCTCAGATGAATATAATGTAATCACCGTTCAAGACACTCACCCTATGATCACATGATTGCCATATCACAACCATTGTTATCGCTTATGGTGGTGTCTTTTGGTAAAACCCATATCTTCGCCACCAAATAGGGACAAGCAACATATTCCATCTAGTGGCATACCTTGAGAATGGTGGTATATCCCATACAGCTTGAGAGTGTCAATTTTGAAGGTAAGCCACTATTCTTCCCTATATCTAGCTACCGTATGATATAAAGACACCATAAATTCCCACCAGATCCTTCACGCACATCCCATGTTCACCATATATTCCCACCATAACCATAGATAAAACACAACCTTCCGACCATTCTTCCTGTGGCAGTGGGTCAAACCCTGTACCCCGAGTTCCCCTATCATTAACCATTGTTTTCCCTATTATTTGCTTGGTTATTATCCTCCATGAACGTTGGTTGGTTAAGTGCTTGACCCATAGCCATAGCTGGTTTATCCCCTATACTTGCTAGTTGTTATCCTCCATTGTTAATCCAACTAGTTGAATGGTTATTCTTCACCATCTCCCATTCCCACCACTCCTTCCCCCCCCTTCCGCCAACGCCTGAGGCCACTTCTGCAGGCTCCACGCAAGCATGCCCCAGCCACGCCAGTGCGCCATCGCTGGTGAGAGCGGTTAGGGCAGGGGTTGTAGGGTTCTTGGTATGGTTTTATAGAGGTTTTGGTTGTTTTTATACAGGTTATAGACGGTTTTTTAGGGGTATTTATAGTTTTTTAGTGATTGTATAGACTTTTTATATTGGTTTTACATGGTTTTTGGAAGTTGTATATGTTTTTTTTGACAGGTTATACTTGTTTTAGCGTTTTACATGTTTTTGTCAAAGGGTTTTTTAATGGCTCTTTACGGTTTTAAAGTGGTTACAACCATTAATAATGGGTAATGAACCAACGAATTACAGCTACTCGTGCATAATGATTAGTGATACTTAATGACAGCTAGTGATAAGGAAACAAATGAATGATCAATGAAAAATGAACAGACACATATTAACAAGTTTTTGTGGTTGAATATCAGGGGTTGGTTTTGGGGGTAAGTACTAGTTCATGACTGTTCTGATAATGGTTAATGGTGACTAATAGCCATCCCCTATTATGAACTACTCGTTGGTGGTTTTATGGTGGCTAATAGTGGCCAATAGTAGAGGATGATACCGAGAATAATGCTTGAACAACTACTAGTTGGTGCTTTTACACATGCTTCTTTACTTTCCCTAGTATTTAGGTTGGTTTATTGACAATTATATTTTGGCTTGCAACCACGAACCAAAATCCTCAGTACGGCAAATCATTGAAAGTTAACAATAGTTGATGGGTATTGTACATATTTATCATGAATACTATTAGCCATTGTGGTTATCATTAACAACTAGGATGTATATTTATGATTAATTGCTTCGCAATTGTTGGTGGATTGTTTTTATGTTTGGTGTGTCAAAGCTTCGTTAGCGATGGGCGTTGTAATGATTGATGCTGGATGAGGATTACTATGAAAAACGATTCCATAGGAGGCGATGGTGAATAATGATTTCGATTGTTGGCAAGTTTAAGGCAGCCAACTCTCAGCTCATTTTTGTCGTTTATCAACCGCATGCCCAGCTGGGTCATTTGGCACCAGCCAACCAACCCACCAACCAACCCACCAACCAACCCACCAACCAACCCACCAAGCAACCCAGCAAGCAACCCACCAAGTAGCAAGGCAGCCAACCAGGTACGTCATGCCTCAATGCGGCCAACGGCTTATGGGACTCGCAACTCTATGCGCAGAGCTATGGCAGCCCTGACCGTCGGGGCGACGACGTGTGGCAGGCGAGCCAGGGGGGTCAGGAGCCAGCGCAAGGGATGGGAGCTCCATGGTGTCATGGTGAATCTGTTGGAAGCTCAGCTCTTTTTGGCAGTAGTTTGCTATGTGCTATTCCTTTCGTTCAGCAAATTCAGAGCTTTTTTCTCAAAATTACCATTATTCGATTATGTCAGTTTTTGTGGTCAATTGCCAGAATCTTTGGGTGATATCTGAGGTTTAACTGATTGTACACCAGAGTGTGTGTGCCTCATTTGTGCTTCTGGACATACATCAACTTACACAAATGGATGATGATCCATTTGGGCAGAAGTTCCTCATTACTGTTGGGGGATGCTTTTTATCGGAGATTACCAGCAGATGGCCACGGCAAATCAGTAATCACAGAAGTGCAATGCAGTTGCTCAGTTGGTTTCATGGTTATATAATTACTTGCTGATTGATTAAAGCAACCACAGATTACCAGTAGATGGTTTTGTTGATTTCATTCATCATTTCCGCTTCTCAGAAATTGCGTGGCATTGGTTCACAAGCCTTGGTTGACTTATGTGTTGGCATGTCATTGACGTACCAGGTGTTTATTGATCGGCACCTCGTGGTTGAAAGTTGGTTCATGAGCCACTTTACAATTGTTCCACCAAGCATTGCTAGTTATTCTTCTTATTTTTGCCGAAGCCCCAGACATACCCGATGATTCTTGCGTACTACACCCTTGTTGCCCATAAAGAAGCATAATCTGTTTGTCACTTCATTGAACATTAAGATTAGCCTTAGTACCCAACACTGGTTTGCCATGATGCTCAGTGGTTAATGGTGACTTGAAAGTGGCCAGTGGTTGGTAACCACGGTATCACACTACTAATGACGTGTGGTCGTGGTGTGAGTACACCCAGAAACCAAAACAATGTTTGTTCAGAACCAACCATATGGATAAGAATGATTCTCAACCGTTCATACAAAGGGGGATGATAACCAACAATAAGGAATACAATGGGGTTAATGATAGTACACCACAGGTACCTAATTTTGACCCACAGCGATGAGTAGCAACTGGTTGCCACCAACAGTCAGTAGAAAACCACCACGAGGGTTTGATGTTGGTGAATCACCGAACCAAACAGCTCTCAACCTGGTGTTACCAGCAATAATCAGGGGCTAACCACAACTAATCACCGTGAACAGCTGCTTCTCCACTCCCATTCTCAAGAACATAGTGGTTTGTAATCAAGAATTAATTGGACTAATCATCCATGCAATCATCAAAAATCATGTGATCCAACTAGTCATCAACAATAATCATGAACTAATCCAACTAGTCATCAACAATAATCATTAACTAATCCAACTAATCATCAACAATAATCATTGACTAACTAATCAAACTAATCCAAGGTGTTCATTAACAATAATCATTAACTAATCCTCCAACTAGTCATCATCAACAGCTTTCCCCAGGTCAAGAACACCTTCCTCACCCTCTCTCCACGCGCAAAGCCGCCCATCCGTTCCGTGCGGACGGCCGACGGTGCGGAGCCCAGTGAATCATCGCCCATCGCCCTGCGGAGCTCGGTAGTGGAGCAACCGTGAAAAACGCTGAAATCAGGCAGTGGATCATGAATGGCGAGCTGGGTCAATAAGCAGTTCACCAACAACAATAGCTAACCTAACAATTATAAGGGACTTATAACCCGATCTTTGGTTCAGAATGATCCAGCAGCTAATTAGTTGGCAAATAATGGCTAATATTGGCATACCATTTTTTCCAACTGAAGATCAATCAGAATATCATCCAAATTAGTTGGCAAATTGAGCTGTGATGGTCAATTCTACTGGTTAAGCGATGGTGAATGGTGAATAATTAGTGACAATTTAGTGGTTGATAATGTAAATCACTATATAGCAGCTAATTTGAGCTAAAAATCCAACAATCCAATTGATTAATGATATTAAAAATCTAAATGCTAAGTTCTTACACTAATTGAAGTTTTTTTCTAGCATTGATCCAACAGTGGTGATGGGCTGTAAGATTAAAAGTGAAAATCCCATTATACTAATTTGGAAAACACATCCATCATATTCCAATAATAGTTATACTTGTTTTAATGATTAAGTGATATTGATAAATGATTAATTAATGGTATAATGATTGAATAATATTGATTAATCATTGTTCAATCAATCATTCTACCACTAATCCTTATATCAATATGTTGATTGATCAATGTTTCGTATTCATCAACAACATATTGATTGATCAATGAATATGTTGGTTTAATCGACCAACTGTTCTGGCAAACCGCCTGGTGGCTACAGCTGGAGGGGTGAACCAACTGATGAACTATGGGAGTTCAGCCAGCTAGAACCTGTCGGCATGTGGGTACCAAGCGCAACGAAACGCCCAGGCGCTCTATGTGAGCTTGGATCCCTTCTGGATGATGAAGCTTAGTGAATCGAGGCGAAAATTCGAATTCAAAGTCTTTCAAGTCTCAAGTCGTCGTGCTGGTCACTTTCAAGACTTGGGCACCGCCATGGCGAGTCCCATCCTTTTGATGTTTCAGCCATCATGATGTTTGGGTTTGCTACAAAGGGTTTGTGAACCAACAGCTTCTATTAGGCGAAGGACTGGGGCGGCCAAACAGTAGATGTCTTCCAGACTCCAGGTGTGACTACGGCTGTACTGCGATCAAGTACTGAGGATCATGGATTTTTTTTTGAGCGATGCATCCATGAATCATTTTTGCTTCAGGGGACACTTGTGTTTGTTATTTGTGGCAAGCCCATATATAGACAAGCTGGATGTAGTTACAGTTGTTACAGCCTTCATACTGAAATGCTGAGTCTTAACAAATACGACTTTAGCGAATGAATACCCAATCGACGAGACCATAGTGGCGATTACCTAGATTTGCCAAGCAGCCTGAGGACACCGCAAAATACAAGCAGTGGAGTCAAATCATGGGTGACTGGTTTTCATAGGTTGTTTGACTACCCTGTATTTGTGACAACCCACTATTGACCAACCAAACGTCGATTCAACTCCCCTTCTGATCAAGTTTAAATGCAGTGTACCGGATGATTTTCGACACTACACCATTTGTTCCATGGTAGGACCAACCTCCAGATGGTAGTTGTTGCTTGGAGGGTGCTGGTTCGCGCCTGCAAACTGACTGGATTGCTTCAAATATTCTCCCATAACAGACGTGTGTCCTGCTTCGTGCAGAAGTGAATCTAGCACACACTGCATGTCTACTCTTGTTCTTTGCATGCGTCCACAAGGGGTTTCTTGAAATAGGGACCCACCCAAAAAAATGGTTTGAGTTTAGTGCCATGAACGACTAGTGACTTGGATGATTTAAGGTACGCTTTTGGCTTGAGAAACACCTTATTGTTGCTAAAATTGAGAGCATTTCTAAGATACTGGGACACCTTCATGGTGGCAATCAACCATAGATCCAACCAACGGGTCAATAAGCTGGTGGTTGATACAGCTGGGGAACCCATGTGTGGCGATGTGCCAACTAACCACATATGGATGAACTCCTGGACTAAAAACCTGTAAGTCATGAGCTATTCACCGCTCCCAGCATCGGTCATCATCACCCCAAGAATCAAGCTCTATTGGCCTATCAGTCATTGCTTGCGATCATGAAAACGATTCCAATCTGCTACTGTCAAAGTGACCACATCCATACCAGGTATGTCCATATTATGTATCTTTTTTTTAACAAGCATATGAACTGTGCCACTCAGTATCAATTCACCGTGCAGGAACAGCCGCGTATTTTTGCTCACTAGGACCTGGTTCTGGATGTACAGAATCGCCCGCAGAATGGGCATTCCCCTAGAGATGACGGAGTCGGCGAGATTTTTTGTCGAACTTCAATCCCCTCACCGTAGAGAAACACCTGAGAGGACGAGGTGTCTCTGGATGGTCACATGGTACCGGGGATATCAAGCATCTCATGGTTTACAGATGTCGTGATCTGCCCTCTGGTAAGCACTATTGGCTCATCCAGCAGATGGTTTACCTATGAAGGCATGGCCTGCGTTTCCAGTTCGCTGTGTTTCGCAGTGGAGATTGGCTGTCGCCCTGTCCGTCATTTCGGCAACCATGCAGCGGCCTTTTGCCGACAAGGACGATACAGTGGAGGAGCTTGTGCCTGGCATGAGGCCACGCATCTCCCCAACTGCCGCTTCTGGTCGAGCCTGGCAATATGGCAACAAGGTGGCTGATGAATTTCATGTGAAATTTCATTTTACTTGGAATCATTTTTTATATCAATTTATCCTGTCCAACGAACTGGACACCTTGTGCCATTTGCCCAAAGACATGTCGCAATGTGACTTGCTGGTGTGCAAACGCGCATGTGTTTTACAGCAAGCGGAGGACATTAAAATTATCTTCGAAAATATTTGTGAGGGCCAACAACTTCAAACAAAGGGTTGTTGCTTGGGTTTGGAAAACTGAGAAGCCAGAACAGAAATCCCCGCGCTGACCTCATACTAAAAATCCCTCCACCCCGGTGCAGACAGGACGCGCTGGCCACGTGCTGTTGATGCTTAAGCTATGGATGTTTCATGGTGGTACCCCCGAAAGCATATGGTTTCCGCCTTCAATCAAATGGCTATGGGTCAATATTAACCAACCTGTAGTGGAGGCTAATAACCAACAAAACTATATAAAACTATAGGGAAAACAATGGTGAATTATCGGAGAACCAGGGGTACAGGGTTTTGACCCAGAGCCAAATGACAATTTGATGTGGATCTCCTAGGATAGAATTTCCAAAGCCACATCATTCATCACACGTGGCCTTTCCATTCCAGCCATATGGCTGTTTGGGTGAAAAGCACAACTTGATACAATCAGTTCACTGGTTAACTTGAGGATTCTTCAGTGGCTTAAGTACCGGTGAAGCGACATCAGAACGAACACCCATTTCACCAGCTTTTCTTGGCAGGTGTTTGTTCCAAAAGCTTTTGCGTGCACTTGGTGCGGCAAACCGTTCACGGTAAGCATGATGAAGTGGTGTTTGTCCAAGAGCAAGTAACCACAATTGGCGCTTAAACATGCTTTGTAACAACAGGGACCGTTTATGAATGATCAGGGTAGAGCCAGTCTGATAATGATGGTTGATACTGGTTAATCAATTGATGCTATCTTGATGCTACGACTAGATGATATCCAGAGCATTAACATTATATTTGTTTCCGATTACCAAAATTGTCGGAATGTTGGCCCCCACAACACCGAACTTCTGCAGCTAGATGAGCGTACGCGAGTGCCGAACAGTTGCACGTAACCACCGCGCATGAGAAACGGGTCACAGCTCAGGAACCAGCTGGCTGAAGCAGCAAAAAAGAAGTGGCGACCTGGTTGATTGCTTGGTTCATTGGTTGGTTATTTTCTAGATAAGTGTTTCAAGAATAAACGGTCAATGATTGGTTGGTTAATGATGATGCTGTGATGTTTCACATAGGTGCTTAATTTTAGTTTTATTCAGCATCATGATCCAGTAATAGATTGATGGTTATTCATGCTTCATGATGCTTCACCAATGCTTTATTAACGGTCAGTGGTTCATGATTGTCAACTTCCTGGTTACCTTTAAGTAAGCCAAGCTGGAACACTGGACGTGAAAAATTGCCATGCTAAACCCTCTGCATTTTCCCTTTGTTTCATTGTCCTTGCTTGATGACGCTGAATAATGATGATAGACATCAGCACAATAAGCAGCTCAACTATGAGTTGATGCTTAATAATAGGTCACTGATAATGTTGATATTAAGCTTAACAAAAGATAAGGTTACTAAGACAAGATTAATGATGAGGTTTATCATAACAAAGAGATTGTCAATTGATTTCATCATTACTTGATTGAGCAGCCCAATTATAGCATAAGATTAATACCAGCAGAACACACATACGACAAATAGTACAATGAGCTGTTTAAAGGTATGAATACCGGTGTAGTGAATGTGGTTATTCCTCATGGACAGCAGTAACCAATGAACCATCAATGACCATGCATGATTTTATGCCTAGCAACTAACTACCATTCTAGCATGGTCGACAGAAACTAATTCACCATCACTATCATAGCTACTTATACCTTGCATTGTTACACAAGTGGATTATTGCTCATTATACCTCATTATCATACCAACCATTTTGTGGGTACCCCTATTCTGAGAAACATTCATATCTAATTATATGTATCACTATATGTATCACTATCATCACACCTAATTATCAGATCTAATAATACACAACCATCGTGACCATCGTGGTTCAGCATCTCTTGTGCTGGTACCCCTTCACACGGCGCGCGATCCGAAACGGCACCCCGAACTCGGTCGAAAAATGCCGCTGGGCCGGGCCTTGCGGAGCGGTGCGGACACGGTGAACTCGTGGGTTGAAAAGTAGGTCAAAAACGGCATGTCGTGGTTAATAATGGATTTGAATTTGTATCTACTGGACATATTTGTTATTTCACATCTAGACAAAGACCTGCGAGTTGTGAAGACCCCAAGAAAGACTAGTGACTGGTCATGCACCCTGGTAATCATAGTGATAGAATATGATAACTCACTGGCTAACAATTAGGATGAAGCCTCAAGGCATCCATGGCTGATGTTGATCCCCATGGATCCATCGACTCGTTCTTTAGAGGGGGTTCGAGATATGTGCGTGTCCAATGGCTCACAAAATGTTATGCCAGCGTTTGGGCATTTGGTTCATCCATCTAAACGTGGAGTCGGGAATATGTCAGATTAATGATTTTGAATATAATATACTTCCAAATCTCCCTACAGTGATGAATGATGGTAAATAAGCTTAACTGTCAGGAAAACAGCAATTGCTGAGGGAGTGGTTTTCAACAGTTACTTGCTGGTATGTTTAGCAACTATATGTTGGTACAATCAAATTATGTGTTCTTGTCAGTCAATGCGTATCAGAAAGCAGCCGGTACGGATGTTAAACAATTGCTAACCAAGGAAGATCAGAGTAATTCAATAGTTTCGACACATCTATTTGTGGCTTAAGTACCTTTGTATTGCTTGTTATTTTTGTTGTATTTATGATTGGTTGGTATGTATTTGATATGTTACATCTACATAGAATTTCTGTGTAGACAAAAAACGTTTCGCTTAATCGATAAATACAATTACAAAATGGTAGTTATACACTCAATAAAGCAATTTGCAATCACCCTTCATTCTTGATTTTAGTGAGACTCTAATACATAAAAAAGACAACCAGTCGAAACTATATGAACCCTCTATAGATTATCTAAACCCATATGAACTACCTACATAAATGACCAGTCATATAGTCCCACCAGTCGAAACAAGTCATGCAGGTCGCAACGTTCTACCGCTCCGCACAGGCTCAGCTCTCGAAGCACATTCCAGTGGTGCACGCCACCATTGGAGGCACGTGGGACCACCGGTGTTTCATGGCTGGTGAATAATGACTGGTAGCTAGCAGCAATCACCACTGAAGCAACTGTACATGCTTGACAAGCTGGATAAGCAACAGATGCGGAGTCGGTTAATGGCGAAAATTATGACATCGACGCCGGCGAACTGGAGATTTCCCAAAACCTGCTCAGTCGGAGAAATCTCAACAGAACGGACTTTGCAACCATGAGGCGTGGCATTTATGCAGAACCTCATGAGGGTGGGCTCAACCACCAGCAGCTGATGAATGGTCAGTAAACCATAGCCATGAATACCATGAAGTTCAGATCGCCGGGTCCGGCTTGGAATTTCACTCTTGGTGGATCCTGAGTTTTCTTCTAAAATGGCAGGGTCCTTATTTCAAAACGACGGGAAACCTCAGATGAATTTTGTTTTTTGCTGCGGCGCCATTTGGACTTGGGACATGCTCACAAGCTGATCCTAGTTCGAGTTATATTAACTGGTAGGTGATTTCAAGCATTTTTTACATTCCTTACTGGTTGTTAGGAAATGGTTGGTTGATTGATATTTTTTATAGGGGTTCAAACCACCAACCAGTTCACTACCCTCTGAGATTCTGGGAGACGAAGCTGGAACTTCAACACAAGCATTTGGTAAACCAGCTGCTTTAATGATACAAAACCAATAGTGGAGTAAAAATCATCAAATATCATCAGATATCATCAGCCACTATTCACATTATACCATCTCAACACTATTCACCATTCTCAACACTATTCATATCAAATATCATCAGCCACTACTAAGCATCAACCAGGATCATCCAGAATCCAATACTTCGATGGGCAGCTGTGGGATCAGGCACACGAATTTGTGGAAGAGCCCCTTGGCTTCGAATTTCATTGGTGCCACGGGGGCCTGTGAAGGTTGCGACGATCCAATCATGGGGATCTCACCACCCGAGGAATCACCAAGGTTCAGTGTGACCAATGCATAAGCAGCACTTGCGAGGGTTCCTGTTGGGGTCCAATCTTTGCGGGGGAAGGTCATTCAAAAAAGTGCTTGTACGTGATGAACATCGCGCATAAAAATGGCTTCGTCCGGGATGCCCTTTGTTTCTGGACAAAGAATCCCGCGGTGACAAGAAGCGGAATCATCAATTGGGAAGATGGTTCGCAATCATCAAACATGATCAAACACCCCAAACTGTGGTACCGCAAATTCCTTGATTGAAAAGACTCAGTAAACAACCATGGGTACGTACTGCCGGTTGCAGCACCAGAAATTTCATTGCCATCGGTGGTTCCAACTGCTGGTTCTATCGGTGATGCAGTCGGTATATCTTCTGCTGGGCTGTCCCTTCTTGTTGCTGGGTCATTGCCAGCAGTCCCAAAAAGATGGATGGTTATTCACATCCCAATAGTTGGACCAACAGTTTGTTCGTGGCTTTGGTATGTGAACAGCCCAGTTGCCCCTCGCCCTGAGTGGTTTCTGCATTGATGCCAGCATAGATCTAGGTAGATGTGCATCCTCACTGCCTGTATCTAGTTACTAGCCGTGGTTATAGGGGAACCGATCCTGCACCCTAAATGGATGAATGGGCCATTTGAAGGCCGTGTGCCTAGAATGTGCAAGACAGGCATACTTTGCCGAATTGAATGCATAGTTTTTTACTTGCTGCTTTTCCTTCCTTGTTGCATTTTCATTCTGACCAGGATACGTAATTACCACAGCTGCACATCCAAGTTGAACTACCCATTTCCCATCGGACAATCTCTTTGCGATCTGTGTTTAGCTGGTTCTGCTGGTTATACCCAACTATGATGATAGATTAGCTATGTATTTTGCAGTAAATACATAGTTTCGGCTGCACCTTTTGGCCAAAAGAGGCTGAGTCTTGTTTCCTGGTCATCATGGATCATATATACATATCTACTTATAGATTTGTTCATATAAATGTGATACAAGATAACAGCAGTACAATATTACATTTACATAGATTGGTTTTCCCATCTGGCTTTGGGTCAGTTCACCCTGTACCTCTAAGTCCCCACCATGAACCAGCAAGTTTTTGCCTACGAAGCTGTTGGTGATTCCCCCCCAGTAGTTGCTTGATTAATATTGACCCATAGCCACCATGATTGTCACCATTTTTGCTACCATTATCAACCATGATTGATAGCAGCAGACCATTGTTAATCAGATGATTGTCAATCAGATAGGTTCTCCCATATAGAAATCATTTAATTGTTAATCATATCATACCATGGCTGATGATGGTGGTATATCAGATCCATAATCAGACTAATTATTGTTAATCATATCATATCATTCTGCAACATATCATATCATATCATCTCATCTCATATCATATAATTCTTAACCACATCATATCATTGTTATCATTGTTAATCATATCATTATTTTCCCATGTAGAAAGGGCCTGCAGCAGTGGACCCTGTTTCCGGCGGCCAGGTCACTGTGGGGAACCGACATGGCCTGCTGGTGCCGAGCATTACCACAGATCAGGACGCGGCGACGCGGCAACGCGCCCGGGTTCGATGGTTCGAACCCGGGCCATCTACGGCTGGTTGGAGGATTCACCGTGGCTGGTGGATGATGGACTTGAATGGATAACCAATAAGGTCAAATGGTGGTTTCTCAAGCCATAGGGAAATGGACGGCTTATTACCACAAATGGTTTATATTGGATGATTTGGGGGGTCCCCTATTTAAGAAACACCCAAATAATGGTTGATAACTGGTACTTCTATGAGTTAACAGTGGTTTGGCTTAGACATGGTCAGTTTGTGGTTAGATCATAGTTTCGTGGGAACGTCTCTGTGTTTTTCAATGAAAGCCTGATGAATGAACCATTTTCGACCAGTATCATGATTGAAAACTGAAATTAACCAAGCATTGACCAACTATGTGATGCTTCTTGCGTCGTTGCTGTTCTCGAGCATTTTGCCAAGATTGTCTCATCAAGATATCACTATGAACCACAGCATGGTAGTTGGATGTAGGTGGCTCCATTTGTTTCTAAACATTTTCGACACAGTGGTCCCCACCAAGCAGGCAAGCTTTTGCTTAAGCGATGCTTGGCAACAGCTGTGAAAAAGATGTTTGGTAAAAGTGGTTGAATCTCGTTAACTATCTAAGGTAACCATGGCCAGGGTTCATCACCATGGTTAGATACCAGTCATGTTTGATGGGCAAAGGTGTACCACGGCAATGCTCGTGATATCAGCATTGGATTCATTAGCTTATAAGCTGTATGAAATAAGCCTCGATTGAACTATGCTTTTTCACCAGTTACTTTCGCAGGATGCACATCACATATAACTCCAGTTCGGTGGCGAAAATGACCAACTTATGACCGGGGATTCTTACACATACGAGAATTCAGGACGGTTGACAGAATCATATATGAATTCGTATTCTTACCAACGTATGCTTGTAGACCCACTTATGACCATGGCTCATGATTCCTGATGGTTGACAGAAGCATTCGGATTTGTCCAGGAGCTTTCGCACCTCCGAAATCACTTGCCCGAGGGGGTTCGAGCAGCTTGATTTGATGAGCAGAATTCGAAAGCGCGGTTGATCTCGGGCGCCACTTCTGCCACAGTTCTCTCAATCATACCCGGTTGACCATTGAAGTTAGACTCTAAGTTCGACATCAGTTCTCTTAAATGGCGTCAATACATCGACCAACTAAATCTGAAACGGTCTGTAGGCTCTCTGTTAAATGAGTCAGATTTAGTTGGGAATCAATGAAACATGTCATATTTTTTGGGCGCCTTAATCCCTTGCATGCCAGATATGAATGACAGAAGCAATCATGAAAAATGGTGACTGATTCTTCACCGGTAGCGGATGAACATCAAGTGAGTTCGATACAGCGGCATGGCTGGCTGGACAAGGCACTATTCGCATTAGCATCATTTTTGGTGGTGAGAATCGGTCATCACCAGTAGCCAATGGCTGAATGTTTGTCAAGCCCTATTACTAGCCACTAGCCGCCATAAAACAAGCAGCAAAACTGCTCAACCCTGTCAGTTTCTGATCAAAATATGTAGGCGCGTCAGAACGCACCACTGTCAACCAATCACTCATCGTGGGTGTTCTTTTGTTTTTGTTTTCGTTCCGGTTGTCGTTGTTGTTGTTGTTGTCGTTGTTGTTGGTGGTGGTGGTGGCCGGTTCTCAGCATCCATTGTCTTCAGTCCCAGTGGCTTCGATCAAGCCGAGCCAACCTGCTACTACCATGGGACTGCCGGGCTGGTTGCTTCGTAGGCATAATGCGTAGCGCCAGGCTGTGGTAGCTTCTATGGCTGTGACTTCTGCGTGGAGATTTATGAATTTGTGGGGAAATACAAAGATGTGGACAATGTCTATTGTGGCGATTGTTGGTTCTCGGCACTTAGCCATTTGATATCTTTACGTAAATAATGCAAACCATGATGAACGTTTAACATTGGCAATATTCTTCAGTAGTATTAACCCTACAGATTATGATCCCTATGGCCTGCTACTGCCCACTGCAGTCAGTCACCGTTCCGACAGCCATTCCCACGGCGGCCATGAGTTTCTGTAAGTTGTGTGCCCGCTCTGAAGCATTTTTACTTTATTCATTGCACCAGTGAATACAAACATTGTATCAACCATTGCCATACACGGGCTGTAGAATGGTTGATTTTTACCACTACCCTATTATTCCCATATGATAGTGGTATACTTTACCCTGGTTTAATCGGGTTTCTTCACCACCTTGTAAGGTCTTACCATACTTCTAAGGTTGTATGCCGTTGCGTACCGTAGCTCCCAGGAAACTAACCCCAAGCCCTCCAACACAGCGGCGCGACTGCCTCAGGTTCAGAAGGTGGAGGAGCGTTTGTCCGCTCTCGGAAACTGCATCGCCTGTAACGACTATGTCCGGAGCCTTGAGGGGGAGCTCCCGCGCTAAGCGCGAACATCCGAAGCCATGTGGTGGTTCCGCTTCAGCCATTCCCCAATTTGGTTGGTTTATGAACCTGATTCATATTGGACGATTAGGAGGTACCCCCATTTGAGAAACGCCCATGTGATGATTTTTGAACATGTGTAGGGAAAGTGTTGCTTAAATGTGCATGTAACCATCTATGAATATATGATGACAAACCATATTCAGAAATAGGAAGCCGACCGTGATCATCCAAGTGTTTATGTCCCAAAGAAAGCTGGTTGTTTTCCTAGTCGATGAACTCATGGATATCTTAGATATGTTGGCATTGGATGATTAAGAAGGTTTGGTGATGTGTTGTTCGCAATTGTTATTGGGTGGCAACGATTGTTGTGCGAGTTGATCCCTCTTAAATGATGGTTGATTATACGTTCGATTGGTGACTGATGGTTACTAACGGGTAGGTAGTGGTCAACAATGGCTAAGGATGGTGCTTGATAGACCAATCATGCTGGTTTATAATCGTCGGAGATAGTTCAAGATGGTTCACAACTCATACCATCTTCACTACTACTATCTGCAACCGTGCTGAACGCTTGAGGTTTTCTTTACCGGGTCTCCAACGTCACGGATCTCGCCGCCTGGCTGAGGTGGCGTTGGTTCACACTGACTTAGATCGCGAGACTGAGGAAGTCATAGCAGATACTTTGCAGGTCTGGAGGGGACTCCTCTGGGGATCTCTCGAGCGATTTGTGGCGAAACATCAGGTTGCCAACCAGACACCTCCCAACCACTGTACAGCCAATCGAAATGCGGATGGTCTTGTGGCATGTAAACATGGTACATATTCAAAGAAGGGTTATAACCATTAGAACCATGGTTCGCAACCAGTACTTAAGTGGGGATTGAAATCGAGATAAGTAGCTGATTCGGAGGCGAACCAACTTATGACCCAGGGGCCCTTCCTTGTATATGTGCATGCTACGTTACGCTTGGTTGTTGCCTTCAAGAACCCAAGCTGTAGTGGGTTCCGAATTATCCACCCATCACTCATATCTATAATTTGATTTGTACTACGTAGTAGACAACCATCCTGAACTATCATTAAGCCATCCTTGTTGTTTATGATCAACCATCATCAACCATCATCAACCATCATCAATCATAATTAAACATGATCAACCATCATTCACTATCATTAACCATCATTAACCATCATTACGCATCATCAAACATGTGCCACCATCATTAACCATCCATCATCAACCACTAAAAGACGGGGTGCCACCGTGGATTTCAGCCGGTCAAGCCTCACCGAACAGCAGCAGGTGGATGTCTTCCGAGCCACGGTGGCGCAGAAAGTGCTCGTTGGCAGCTACTGCCGCTGAGCGAAACGCGTGGTGTGCAGAGCTTGACGATTCGTTGGTTGTTTTATGGTGAGAATATGGCGGGCTGGGTCGATGTTAACCAACAATGATCAATATTAATTAACCAACAATAATAGGGGATAACAGCCAACAATGGTTGATGATAGGGGAATTGTTGAATGTTTTATGGCTGCAAAATCTAACATTTCTCGTTTTTGTTGGTTAATATTGATCCCCCAACCATCGTTAGCTAGCTGGTAAATGGTTAATAATGAGGTATAACAAGTAACAATAGTAGGGGATGTATACCAGCTACATATGGCTATGGGTCAATATCAACCAACCGATAATGGGGGATGGTCACCAACAGCAATAGGGAAAACAATGGTAAATAATGGGAGAACCAGGGGTACAGGGTTTTGACGCACTGCCATATTGATGAAATGAAACAATAATGGATGTCTATTGTCAATAGCCGTGTTATGTTAGAATATCTAACTGACATATGTTTTGGTATGGTTGTTAAACATTTTTGAGTGAAAATATTCTGTTTTTTCATTAGTATTGACAAATACAATATGGACATGTGCTGGTTACATATTGATAGAATATGTCAATGGTAACAATATTTGATGTGCCAGTCATGGAATATTGTAGATGTTGGCTTTTGGTTAAATCTGTTTGGTAGTATCATTATCGAGATTCTAGTGTTGTTTGGGATTGGTCATTTATATCATGGGCTTCATATCTTTTGACCAGTAATCGCCATCAATAACCAGCTACAGCAAACAAACATCCATTAATGAAGGGTGGTCAATCACGATCAGCCATTGAAAGACGATGATCAATGTTCCTGATGATGAACACAGAATACATTTTGATTGTTACAGTTGACCGTCAATGAAATCATGACAGTCAACCATTTTTCAATGATGCCCGCTGCCAGTCAAATTTGCCAACCCGTCTGCCCAAGGCGTGCTGACCAATCAGGCCAGGCTGTCCACTCAAGGGGTACATTCGCAAACCACATTCGTCTAGTTTGAAATGTTACACGTAAACAATGTTCTATATATATACATACATAGATGATCTAGCATAGATGTGGTTGTTTACATTTGTTACAGGTGATCAACTATAGGTGTATTTGGTGTCACTTCCATACATAGAATTTGTATTTTTGTCTGTATGTACACATGCAAACAAACATGTACTGAAGTATCTAGACGGAACATTTGGTGGTAGGCGATGTGGTTGCCTCATAGCTGGTCAAGAGTTGCATTTCGAGGGGTGCCTCCTTGTAATCAGGGGGTTGCGTTTCAAAACCTTCAATCTTTATTTTTACCGGGAAACTTGATGTGAAGATTGATATACATACCTAGGCTTTAATCTTCCCAGCATTATTTTTTCAACCTTCATACCTAGGGTTTACGTTTCTGCACCCAGCCCTAACTTGGTAGAATCTAGCAAGAACCATCCAAGACCAATGGTGGCTGATGTTGCAAGATGTTTATTTGATGCCTATCCCCCTGGTCATTGGATGTCTTGGAAGATCTGCAGTTTCTGATAGCATTGTACATGTATAGATACATTCTGCTTGTACAAAGGCTTGCATATTCCCAGGATCATATCTTTGGACACTATTTGTACCAGAAGGATCCGTAGTTTTTTGGATCCGCTTCTGCACCCCCCCAGCGCTCCAAGTGTTCTCGTTGTCCAAGCGTACCCCCGGTGAAGGGTGGCTTTCCCCCAGTTTCAGCTGCTCCAGCCACCATAGGTGTGTTGATCGCCGCAACGCGGCGGGTACCTCAACCAGCAGGGTGAGCCCACTTGCCATGGGATAAATCATCAAATAGGCATGACTCCTGACTGATCATTAACAACCATCGTAAGTGATGGTATTTGACTATATTTGACTATCATTTCCAATGACCAATCATCATCAACGATCAGGAATGATTCATCATTATCAGCTATGAATCGACGATGATTTAACATCAATAATGAATTATCAACTATTAATCAACCATCATAGTTGTTAAGCATCATTATTAATTCTCAACCAATCAAAACTCCTATTCTCAACCATCACAATCAATGTTTGGTCAATATGATAAGATCAATAATAGGAGTCATTCAAAATCAACTATTAACTATCAACTGGTAGCCAACTATCATTCAACTATTGATGAACTACTGTATGACTAATCATTAATCATGATCAACTCTCAAAATCATCGATCGAAATTGAATCAACCATAAATCAACCACATGATGCAAGTGAAATCATGAAAGTCAACCATCAACTATTAGTCAACCACTAGTAATCATTATCAACAATTACCAACCACTATCAACCATTATGGTCATCAAGTAGTCATCAACTCTTAATCAACAATGACCAACCATCAACTATTAATCAGTCTAGTAGCTTGCCATTAACCATTGTAGTCAATCAACCACTATTAATCAACCATTATCAACCATTATCAACCATGAAGAGCAACTCTCAACTCTCCACCAAGTCATTAATCAACTACTCAACTACTCATCAACTATTAGTCACTATGATGAACGATTAGTTGATCAACTACTAATTAGAACTATTAGTTGATTAATTGCTAATATGAACTACTAATCATCTACTAATCACTAGTTAATTTACTACTTTTAGTAGCTAGTCCTTAAGATCAACTCTCAACTCACTTCAGCCTACCTCGATGACACCAGGGTGGCCTGGTCCATGCGCGGACACCGATGCAAGACATGGCCGGGGGACCCGGTTTTCCATGGGTACTCAGGGTACGCCGTGGATGTCGTTGTGTGCCGGGAAATGATGGTACTGGGCTGAATGTACGAGGGAACCGTTGAGGTGAGTTGGGTCAAAGGGCTTTGCTGGGGACCCTGGGGACTCCCATAATGTCATTCATTCTAAAAAGAATGGAATCGCTGGCATCAGTAGTTGATGCGTGATGGGATTTAGGCATAGTTGCTTAGACGCCATCTCTCATGGTGTCGAACACAGACAGATAAACATTTGTCTTGACATGTGTGCCTGGGTATATGTACACATAAGAGTATGTGAATGGAGATTGTGTGTTTCTTATGTAGCTCCATATTCATTTGATATTTGATATTTGATATTCACATGCATTTTGGTATACATGAACACATGCAGTAATGAAATGTACAATCATTCTATCTCAAACTATGTATGCACCAGTGTACACAAGCACTTACCCGTGAGGCCTGAAAGTAACTTCTAAAGGTTTTCTAGTCGATGATCCTCAATCATCCCGCATGTGAAATCCTTACTTGCACGCTATGCAGATTACGCCCAATGCGTTGAGCTATGTGCCATGGTCACCACTTCAAGGAGTATATCATTTACAGGCATCGGCATTGTTCAATCTGCTATATCGAAACAAAGGCACATTTTTCTCTCAATGCTTATCTTGATTCTTATATGCATATGTATGCAGATGATTACATGTGTGTATACTATTAATACTTATACATACATACATACATACATACATACATACATACATACATACATACATACATACATACATACATACATACATACATACATACATACATACATACATGTCGATGGCTTTAGTTAGCTATATGCATGTATACCAATTTCCATTACTCTGCCGTTAGTTAGCATTGATTGACCGTTCCGAACCACGATATATGATTACTAACCACCACCAACCACTATCAACAAAATATCACAAACATTATCAACCACCATCAGCAAAATATCACAAACATTACAACTACTAAAGATCATATAACCAGTACTTCATATGTTAATACCATGACTAACCACTATGGCTATGGGTCAAAAGCCTGTACCCCTGGTTCCCCCATCATTAACCAGGCTGTTTTCCCTAGTATTGTTGATGATCTCCCATGAACGTTGGTTGATTAACTGCTTGACCCATAGCCATATGTAGCTGGTTTATCCCCTGTAGTTGCTAGTTGTTGTCCCCCAATCATTAAACTCGCCAGTTCTTGATGGTTAATATTGACCCATAGCCCTATATGATCAGATAGAGATTCATATGTACACTCTGCGCTCAGGAAGAGCTGTCCCAACTGGTTCAGGTGTTGGGTCCTGTCGGTCCGTCCCGTGTGGGTCAGGAGGCATGATGGCCTTCATGTTCCGCAGTGCTTTTAGTAGTGGTCAATACTTGACAAGAGTGAACAATATTGGTTAGTAGTGGCAATGATAGTGAACTAGTGTTGCTAATAGTGGTTAATAGTTGCCCACGATGGAAGGTTAATGGTGATTAATAGGTGCCAAAAATGGAAGGTCAATGGAGGTTACTAACCTGAATCGTGCTAATAGTGAACAATAATGATTAATCGTGCTTAATAGTGGTTTCCTCATTTCTAATAGTGGTTCGTAGTGGTTCATTATAGGCAGCAATAGTAAGTAAGTAGCCATGAGTTGTTGGTGTACGTCGGCGAATGGTGGTTGACCTGGTCTTGTGATTGTTATTATCACTAATACTGTCAGTATGGTTTGATATGATTTGTTGATATGCGTTGTTATGTTTTTTGTTGTGATATGATTGATGTTTTGATTGGATGATTGCTTGTGTGTTCTGACTAATGGTTATTTGTTGTTACAGGAGGTCATGATAGTCGTTATCTATGATTTGTATGAGTTTTATGTATCAGCATTGTTGTTGTTGGAACATTGTACCAAAATTGCTATTGTTTTGGCAACAAAGCTACAGCAATGAAAAGTGTCATATCAATATCAATTCAACGATTCGTTAGCATGTCACCATCATTTGGTTGATCAAAATCATTGTGGTGATCAACCAATTCAACATTTTCACTATGAGTTTAAATTCGATATACCAATAGTCATGATTCCCCAAATTTTGATGAGTTTGGTAGATATGATTACCCTACTCCAGGTCGACCGAGACATGATCAACAACTTGTGAGTGAAATTGGTCCACCAAGATCTGGCGTCATCCCGCTTCGCTTGACATGGTTGAACTCACACCGCTGAGCCAAAGGGGTGCAGTTTTTTTTGCAGCACCAGCTAAGGTGTTGAACCGGTGTTTTTTTTTTATTCATTCACTGTTAAAATTGCGTTACCCAATGGTGGATAAATATAGTGAGGTCTGAAGGTTCAGCTGGTGCCATTGCCATCCTGTGGAGGTGATTTCCATTATCGCTTTGGTGGTTCCATCATGGGTTTCCACTGGGAGCATCAGCGCATCACTGGATGGCTCGCCATCACCAAAGAAGTTTGGTGCTGATGTATTGTCACTTAATCATTCTGGGCCCCAGTAGACCATTTAGCCCCAAATTTCAAATCTGAGATTTGCTGATGTCAAGAGTGAAGTATACTTCTCTATGTAGAATTTATTTAGAGCCTGTTGAGCTTACCGTATTGACCTTCTCCATATTCTCTATATATGGCTATGGGTCAACATTAATCAACAATGGTAAATGATGGGGGCACCACAAATACGGGGTGACCCACAGCCATGTAAGCTACCAGTGCCCAAGCTGGCCAGGTGCCTCTGACCGCGGGCACGGTGAACCGTGGCTCTGCAGGGATGCTCAGCGGAACGCAGAATGGTAGCAGCAGTGTGGAGGAAACTTGGAGCATGTATAGTGACCAATGATGGAACACATTGGTTTATCCATCATAATGATGACCATCAAAAACTATTGATCATCAAAATCCATTACTGTGAATAGTGACTTTTAGTAACTGGTGAATGAATACTGTCAATGTTTTTGATGACCAATGATGGAACACATTGGTTTATCCTTCATAATGATGACCATCATAAACTATTGATCATCAAAAAAGTATTTATTCGTGATGAAACATAGTGGTTTATGATGGTCAATAGCGACTAATGCAAATACTTTGAAACAGCAATGGTGTTGGATCATTTTGGATCTTCATCCAACAAGAATGGAAAAAGTAAACGTGGAAAATTTCACTAGAATGTGTTAGTACAAATAGTCTATGTATTCATATTTTCAAATGCATAGTTATATAGTTCCTAATATTGGCAAAGTGGAAACTCCACTTGTCATGAAGTGTCGCATGTAGAACCATGTAAGAAATGTTACCAATCAAGTCGTGAGAGATAGATCCACTATGAACTCAGGAGAAGTAGATAAGTGGAATGAGTGATACTGGATACTAATTCGATGAACCATGAACTATAGCTGAGATGATTAGATGCACTATGAACTCACTGGTCACTATTCACTTGAAAAGTTTCTGTTTGCTGGTTCAACCACTTGTTTCGCTGGCAGGACATCATCGGCGCGGGTGTGGTTGCCAACGACTGGACTGCAGTGTGTGGTCGTTGACCCAGGGGTGGAACGACTCATGCTGGCTTGCATGTTGATTGAGCTTGGCCCACCTCCAAACATGGGGGCTCTCCACCGCTGGAGCTTGCCTGGATGAGTGTTGATCAAGCTTGGGTCATTTACTTCAAAAAGCATAGCTACAAAGGTAGGCTGATTGTACTGAGTAGTAGTTTGTAATCAGCAATAGACTGGTAAGGAATGCTAATGTGAATGTGTTTTCTCAAAGGTGTAGAGGACACTCTTCAGTTGGTGCCCCTTCGTCTCCTTGGATGCCGCCCAGGCATGGACACAACCGCCACGGAGATTGGGGTCCGGCAACCCAGCGGAAACGGTACCTCTTCCGCTGGGAAGCGGCTAGCAAAGTAGGGCGAGCAATGATGGCCAAACGTGGCCATGCCATATACCTCGGTGGATGACGGTGGATGACGGCTACTACCTTAGCTTTTGTTGGGCTTTTTGGGAGATTGATTTACCATATGGCCACTAAAGCCGTTGGACTTTTAGCAAGGGTGGTTTTATAGGGTTTGAACTGGAATTATGATTATTTTTCATAGGGGACAATAAGCAACAATAGCAGAGGATATACCAAGTATATACAAGCTGCTGCTTCCCTGGACCAGAGCTTCCACCCGACGGAAACCGTGCAAAGGTCGTCGAGAGCATTTTCAAGCTTTCCAGCGGTGGAGGACTGTTCTGAGTCGCCGTATTTACGGTCAAGCATCAATGGTTGATATATTGGTTGATCATGGTTATATGGTCATATTGGGTGACAATGGTGTTGTAACCATTTGATTACCAACATGTACCAATGGCTATCTTGGTTGACAATGGTTGATACTGTAGTGCATCACGATGATGGTGAATAATGCTCGTCAAAATACTAATGATTGATCGTTACCGACAATGATGCTGAAGTAATGATCAACATTCATGGCCAATGGTTGATGATTGTCAATGATGATTGTCAACGATGCTTAGTGATTCTTAGTCATGGTCGGTCATAAAGGTACAGATTATTGATTCTACATAAGGATTATCAACAATAATGGCGTTCGGAGATCAATGACTGTTAATGAGGGTCAATACAAGCTGATTAGCTGGTTGATTAACGGTTTTGTATTGTTTGCGAGTTTGGTTGCCTATGAAGGACAATCCGCCACAACAATTAGAACTCCAACGTCAAAAAATTGGCACTTGCCCTAAACTGTGAAGTTCCAAATGCTGACGGTGATCATAACCCTTCAATATGAACAAGATTGATTAATTGATTTTTTTCAGTGATCGCCAACCATCATTGCCCAAAAAGTTATGCGTTATCCAGGTCAACAGGATGGAATTGTCGTTGACATAATGTCCGATGACCCTCATTGATTCTCAAGATAGTTAGCTTGCGTCCTGCTTTCATGCAAAAGCACTATGTGGATATGGATATGGCGGTTTCTTAAAATGGGGGAACCCAAAAATGGTTGGTTTAAGACGAAAAATGAATAACTATTTTGGGGACACCCGCGTTTTGAGAACCATCATATGCATTCAATGCATAATCAAAAGCCAACTATATCTAAAACACATTCATGTCTATCATAAATCAAGATTACAGCCTTGCATTTGCCATGATGATGTTCTCATCGTACCATGTGTGGAATGAACAAAAAGAGTTGGCTATATGGCTCTGGTCACTTGCTGTAGCCCTCCCTTTCCTCACCCTGTGATTCTTGCCTTCAAATTGCATATGGGTTGCCATCTCTGGTTGGTCATTGTGAATGAGGGATCCATAGATCCGTACACCCATGATGCTTGATGGTAAGTCACCGCCTGTTCATCGTATTTTATCGTTCAGCTGGTGGAAGATTTTAAATCTACGTACCATTACTGACTCTACCCGACGATATATTGGCTAGCTAGTGCTTTATGCATTTATCTTCCATTATATTCCTCAATATTGAGGGATGATTGGTTGCCTGAATTTTTCAAGACACTGTTGAAAGCACCAACCCGTTTGGATCAACTTCTGCGTGGCACATGGGTCACCATGGGTCACCATGGGTCACCATGGGTCACCATGGGTCACCATGGGTCACCTCGGCGAGGAATGCAGAGTGCTCTGATTGACACCATCATGTGATGCGAACGGAGTATGGTTTCGCCGAACGGTCCAAGCCGTGGGCAGTCAAACTTCACAGCCTAGCTGGTAAATGGTTCATGATTGGGGATGATAACTAACAACTATAGGGGATATATACCAACTATATGGCTATGGGCATATGAACCAACCAATTTCATGGAGGATAATGACCAACAATGATAAGGGAAACAATGATTCATGATAGGGGGGTTGACCCACAGCCAGATGATTATCCCAGATATTTACCTACTGATCCCTGAGCTCGAACCACTGAGTAGTTCTGGGTTTGTCCAAAGCCATAGTTTACTCCCAAGTCACTGGTGGTTTCCCTACTTTTCATGATGATGAACTTGGATGCTTAATAGGTATCACCATTTATGGACAAACAAGTAATTACTGATCATTATTTATCATTATTACCACTACAGACCCTTATAGACCACTAATAAACCACTACTGCTTACATTATAACCACCATTGATGGATAAACCCACGGCTGAGTCATTCTCAGACCTCGGGATTAGTCCCTTGCTGCGGATGATGTGTCCGGCCGACCACGCCGTGATGAATCACCGGCGAACGGGCTCCGGTCGGTTGGGTCTGTTGATGGCCTGGGATGGTGAATGATGATGTGAATCATGGCAAGGGACCAGGGCCCCAAACGTTATAAGTTCGTTGAAACTCGCCATTGAACAGGCTACTCATGGATCAATATTAACCAACAAAACTATAGGGCAGACAATGGTTGATGATGGGAACCAGGGGTACGGGGTTATGATAACCAAGCAATAATAGCTACTTAATGGTTGAGAATAGGGGATAACAAGCAGCAATTATAGGGGATATACCAGCTATATATGGCTATGGGTCAATATTAACCAACAATAATAGGGGATGATAGCCAACAATGGTTGATGATAGGGGAACCAGGGGCACAGGGTGAACTGCCCCCCAGCCATATCTCATTGTATTTGCCATTCACCTGGTACTTAACATTAGTTTATCTGCTTATAAACACCAACTTAGATAACCGTTGGGTGCCCCGGTCCATTGTAGTACTTGTTTGTTTTCGACGAATGGCGCTGGCGATTCACCAATACCAGGTATGCCAATAATTCACCACCAGTGATTTCACAATGGCTAGCGCTGGTGATACCCCACCATCCTCAGGGCTTCAGCTCGTTTGCGTCGCTGTTGTTACATCAGAGGTTGGGATGGGGATGATGGTGCAACTGGATCATACTTGGTTTCTGATAGACATTGCTCAATAAGAATCCTACTACAAAATCAATGACAAGAGAATACATAGCAAAATCATGGTTATACACTTGTAGAATAAGAGACCGTAAACTGGAAAAACATCATCAAATGCACATGCTAAAGAAATATGATGTGAGAGTTGCATTTAAGGGTTATTTGCATTTCAGTGTATTGTAATCCATTCATATGTGTGTATCTCTAAATAGACGTACCCCCAAATCATTTAATGATCCAATATTGACCACTTGTAGGAATAAACGGACCATTTCAGGGGTACCCCCAGCTATTGAAAAACCACCATATGATAGCAGGTTCTGTTCAGAAAACCATGGACTGCCACTGGTGACAATACGACTGGACCTCAGGCAGCGTTTCACCTCCTTAGCCCAGTGACACGCTGGCGCATTGTACAGCCTCGGCTGCCTGAAGGTGCAGCAGAAAAGGATGCGGTAGTGGACACATCCAAGCAGCAACCACCAAGCACCAACAGCAACCATCAACAGCAACCAACCACCAACGGCAACCACCAAGCCACCAACCTTCAACAGCAACCAACGGCAGCCTTCAGCAACCAACGGCAAGCAGCAACCCTTTCAATGATATCAGGGATATCCTAGCAGGGAGATGTGCAGTTGGGGCCCACTGTGATAGCTCAGCATGGTCAGCGATGCAAACAAGTACTGAGTCCCCCCAACAGCAACTAGCAACCCCTACAGCAACAACCAACACCAACCACCAAACCAACCCACCAAACCAGATATAGTTCTTGCAAGATCCACCAGGGCACCACTGTTGTTTAGAGCCATCCTCTAAGCCCAACTAATCCCAAGGCTTCCTGTTTTCTGGAGCGGTTTGTCAGCGTTGTTAGCTTCGCCCCTGATGATACGAAGTGCTACATAGATGTATGACCGAGTTTGACCACATGTATACATACACATCTTTATATGTGTAGACTTTTTAAATATGTTTCAGTATGGACGAACACAATATGTGTGTCATTACAAAGCAGCTGTAACAGTTGGTATCATCGCTGTCGCTGTTGTCCGAACTCACTAAGTTGACACTTAGATACACATAACCTGCTTGGCCTCTCATCTTGGAAAGCTGAATCATCCGTCTCGACAATCATAGATGTGACTGCGCATAGTATATTGTTTTTGTAGAAGATCAGCGTGTGAGGTTTGATTGTGGATATATGGTATATACCATGGTAGATATAGATTGTCAGCTCTTACAAGGCTTGATTATGATTGATCGTACATGGTAGATACCGGCTTGTCAGCAGGATAAACAAGTTGCAACCGCTTTCTGTGCCTTGCGCGTCGCACCACGTTGCACGGCATCAGATCAACCGGTTGCAACTTGTGTCACTGAATCAACTACTTTCATAGTCATTAACCAGGGTTATAACCATGAAAAGGGTTGATAATAGGGGGCAATCATCACTGAATGGTTAAACAAGGTTACCATCTATTGATTACAGCATGATGCGGGTTGTAAGAATGCAACCATTCAAACACTATCATCACAAAGAATCAATGAACCCAACCAACTTGACGCTTTTTTTTCAGCCACAACAGGTGAACGAACCATGGTCACTAACCCCTCAGCTGGTGGCACCCCCCATTTGTTGGGGCACCGCCCCATGTTCCAACAGCTCACGGCTCAACCCGCCGGTGCACACACGTCGGGGACAGCCGAGCCGATTTGCTGGGCCTAGGTACGGGCACGCCAGGTTAGGGCTTGGGGGTGCGGAGGTGAGTTGGCATCAAGATTTGATGTCGTGGATGATGGTTTCCACTAAATAAATGATTTGATGGTAAAGATAATGGTTGTTAAATGTTATTCATATATGTACCTATATAACCATCCTGGAGTAGATAGAAAATCAAATTGGACCATCCCCACGGCCGGTGAATGATCTAAAGAACTTGAACCTTGGGATACTGTACCTACTCTGAGATGGTCACAATCTATGCATTTATACGGTCCATCTGTATATCCCTAACTGCTGTCGCTTAGAAGCATTGCTGGATACAACTAGTTGTATGTATCCATTAGCATTTGAAGCAACTCCATGGCAATGCACGGCTTCCAGCCGGCTTCGTCAGTTGCACATCTTAGTTGGTCGTATCCGAGCCATCGTTGCTGGGGAGAGATTCCCAAGATTGTTCCCACTGAGCCGTGTGGATTTGTTCATCAATCCCTATCCTTTTCAATCCCTATCCTTCGTACAGCGCATTGTATGTGTTTGTCATTGCCAATAATTGGCCATATCACCAGTCAACCATTATTGTTGGATGTATCCATACCAGAATAAATATGATTCACAACTATCGTGAATAGCAATCACATATCCTATTGATACCGTTGTCAGCCATGAATATTATTGATAACCATGGCTACATCAGTATGGAATACTTGGATGTGCAGTTGGAGTTTTCGGGGGATACAACCACAGAAAGTAATCCGACAAGGTGGGTGGACTTGACGGTAGGATGCAGGTCTAGGTAGCGATCCCTAACTGCTGGTAAATTCCCCTACCAATCATTGTCCATCTTTAATTAAACTAAGGATTGTACAACTAAGAATCCTTTAATAAACATGGGCCAATCCCATATTAGCCATGGTTATCTCCCATGTTAAGCACAGATCTGCAGCCTGGTCACTATGGAGATCTCCATAGATCTCTCGCTGCGCAGGCCACGGCGATGTCGGGGTGGCCTGGTTCGTGGGGATGACGTGTGTTGCGTAGCAGTGACGGTGCTGAGAATGTAACGCCAGTGATGATGGTCATTCACAATGCTGAATGATGAATTTAAAGCGATTGATATAGGTTAGAGTGATGAATCATGGTCATTCACGACGCTTAATTCATGACCATTGTGGTTGATACAGCTTGGAGCGAGAAATTGTTGACAATGGTCATTGACGTTGGTTGATCGTCGATGATGCTGGTGTTTTGAAAGGTTGATTCTCATTACTGTAGACCTTCAATTTTTACGTGGTTGTTTCCGTTTTGACGGCTGAAAAAGGTACCAAAGACCACCACATGAGAAGTTCAGGACCGAATCTCATGAGGGGGTTGATCACAGTGAGCCAAAGCCAGAACGGATAATGACCAACAATAGTAGGTGAATGATTAATCCATATTAATTCATCCTAGCAACAATAGTAGTGGTTACTAGTAATCGAGTGGAAATTGACCAACAATAGATAGTACCATCCACGACTAATCTCTGGTACTTCAAAAGCGGGGCTATTTTTGGTAAGATGCTGGATACATGTCAACGATGACATATTGCGGACTTTACGGGTCATCTAAGCGGTACTGGATTCCCGAACGTGTCAGCAATTGATGCACTGCTCCGTTCCCCTAGACATATCATTTCTCGTTCGGTGGGGGATATCACCAAGTACGGATATACCATGTTAACGGATCATGATTTGCCAAGCAGTCATTGCGATTACTTAGTAGCCCTCATGATTACCTGCTAGCAAGCCCTGCTTTCTTTCTGTGACCGAGATAGAGTCCGTTCCACTGGGAATTGTCACTTTTGCAACTTTTGCGCGACCGAATTATGCCACACCATTTTGCGCCGAATGAGCCGATGCAAAGATCTAGGGCCTCATGTTGCAAGAGCCAATGTGTTACGTTTTTTTTTCCAACAAGTTTGACCCAGTGGTCCCGGTCGCCAAAAGAAAGAGCGTAGAGTTTTTGTTTGATAGCTGGCTGGTGTGGGAATGTTCACATTCCTGTTTCTTGGTGTTTAGTCGTAGGTAAGTGTGTGTCTGTGCGTGTTTATGTATTTCTCAGTTCCACGCATTGAGGCTTTCTATGTGGTGTTTCTTCGCTGTCGTTTGATCGTGTTGATCTCATGATATATCTTCACACATGCATGAATACTTCGGAAGATATACATGCACCTTCATACACTCGCAGATGTACGTTTATCGACAAATTGTCAGATGTTATGCATCTATACCTATCCATAGACATATGTGCACAATATGCATACGTATATATATATATATATATTGTTGCGGCTATATACGCTAATGTGCATTCACATACATGGTATTTAAACTATACATTGATACATTCATACTCATGTGTTCATAAACATTGTGTATGCATCCTCCTGGAAACTGCAACGGATCTTTGTAGGTAGAGGTTGGGAGAGTAGTTTTATATTGGTATAGTAGCTACTTAAGAGGGTCCATGTTAGTTTCCAGTGGGGCATGTTTTATTGTTGTATAGGTTGATAACATATTAGGCATACCCATACCAATATTTGTACGTCTTATATACAGGTACATTTACATGTAAAGCTATATTTGTATTTATCTTACCTGCATACATGTCTCCTTCTTTTCACATATATATCCTGTAAATATGTGTACTCGTAAATATATATGTATACATATTATATCATATTGATTTATTTAGATGTACCGATTTTCCTTAAACAATGCCTTTAAAGTGAAAGAGAGAGAGAGAGAGACAGCTTTGGACTGTGCATGCTCTCTTGGAGAGCTGCACATACCTATACAATCCTATATTGTTTTTGCTTTTTCACATGTATGTGTTTGAATTTATGTATTTTCTGCCTACATTTGATTTAGATGGACTCATTTACATTTGTTTCACTATACATACACAGAGAGAGATATAATATGTGTTGAAGTATATGTATGTTTAACTAGTTTTGTGTTTATGTGTATACCCCAGCTATGTAAACTTCTCCCCAGAGCAACAATCTCTGATGGCCCGCCGGAATTGCTCAGCCACTGGCTCAACGACTTTCGGAAGACCGTTGGGCAGCGACACGGACCTCCGCGGCCGGTGTCGTCACCATTTTGGTTTTTCAATTAGAGAGACGCTCAGTCTGCAGGTGTTCGATGCAACAAGGTTTGTGGGAATAGTGGTGACGGTTGATACTCGTGAAAGGTTCAGTAAGTATGGTTCAAGTGGTGACGGTTGATAATTGATAAAGGTTCAGTATGGTTCAGTAGTAGTCGATATAGTTCGTAGTGCTTTGATAAAAGTCGAATCATGGCTCATTTTCAGTTACACTTTGTCAAATATGATGGCTGATGACTGTTCGCCAATGCTTAGTCGATCAAGATGTTTGATGGTCATGATTGTTCATGATCAAATGATCAGCAACTACTGTAATCCTGGGTGATATGGGTATAAAGTAGTAAAAGCACTTCATTCATGATGATTAAATCATGATTTAACTGACTTCTGAGGGTTGGAGGTAACGATAAGAGAATCGACGTTTGGGGTCATGATTTACCCACTGGCTTCTCATGCAGATTTTAATAGAGTTTTTTGTGCTTACCATATCATCATGAGAATTGCGCCTCATTTGCTCATAATAGCATTTAAATCATTGGCAGATTGATTGTTTTGTGATGTTTCCCACTTTGACACTGGTCCTTTCGTATACACAAATCCCCGGATAGATCGCACGTGGGTTGAAGAGGCAGCACAGGGGCTATGTTCACCCAGGAAGCTTTCGGTGGATGCTTCGATAAGTTCTTTCAGAAGGCTCGGTCGTTGTGGTTCCCAGCTGCCACATCCGCTGGTGCATGGACGACACCGCGGGACCGATTGATTCTCAGGGGCCATTTGAATGAAGGTCCTCTGCACCTAGCTACACTGCTCATGGTAATCCAATCATGTGCCTGTGTAGCCGCAAAGAGTCCGTCATCTCCCACCATTCTAACATATGCATCTGTGAGTGTCATTGCTCATAGGTCGACTGCGTTAACATTAGCAAGAGTCAATGATATACGGCACCACCAAGCATTGCTGATATCATGCGCAATCTAACAACTGTTCTTGTAGTGACGGGTTTGCTGATGGGAAGATCTACAGGAAGCCCTGGTCCCAACCACAAAATGGGGCTTCCCTGTAGATTTGCCCATCAATCATTTCGGGGATCTTGGAAAGAACCACGAGGCGACCAACCATGGCTGTCGACATCCCCCAATAGACAGCTCCCGCAAGATGCTCACGTTGCTCCCGCTGGACGCAACCATGGCAACAAATGACCTGGTGGATGTTGTTCGGCACTATGGAAAATGATGGTCTTATGTTTGTTATGTCCTTCAACTAAAAGTGAAAACTGCGTGGTGGTTTTAGACATTTTTGTAGTTTCCCTAGTAACTATTAACAAATGGTTGGTTGACCAATATTTTTCATGACAGGGTGGTTCAACCACCAACCAGAAAATATCATCTTCCTTGTTATGACGATGTCCTGAAACGCCTTGTGCGTTTCGCCCAAGGCTTTGAAGCGATTGCAGGTCGGACCATGGATTTCCACAGCCAGGAGCTGGGAAGAATCTCAACATCATAACGCACCCACCGGAGGTGGTAGTGGTGTTTGGTGCTTGGTTTCCCACAGGCAAGCACTCAGGAGTGGTCAGCATTGAAGTTGGTTTCCTCTTGGGTTTCAGGGTGCGTTTTGATGTATTGTTATTCCCTCCCTATGCTTCCAGTTGCCATGAAATAGTAGGAAACCAACCCCGGCCACAACACTGGTAAAAGCCCGCCGGTGACCTATATACTATTTCATGGTAAGTGGAAGCATAGCGGTCTGTCATGAAACATTTTGGGGCCCCGTGTTTCACTGGATGCTTATGAGTCAACCATGCCCAACTGCCCAAGATCACAATCTCCTTGTTCGCATCAGGTAGTGACTCGCAGGGAATGTCAGCGCACTATGAATCACAGGCAGCGACGGCTGCCGCGAGGATCTAGGATTAGTAAGCCTGAAGGATCATCAAACGGTGCATCAATGATGGTTCATATGCTTGATCGTCATGGAGAATTTCTTGGGTTTAAAACAATTGTGTCAGTAAATCATGATTTATGACACCACATCAATTATCTATATCCCTAAGTTTGTTGGGGTTTATTGGGATTATAACACCTGTGTCAATGATGCTTGATATGGCATGTCACTTGGATGTGCACTTGGGCTTATGGCCATGGTTAGTTACGCCCCATAAGGTCGCTGAACTAACCCCTAAGAAACCATGGTTAGTGACCATTTTCGAGGCCTGGGGGTGCACATCCAAGCATGTTTTCCAATGGAGTTGTTATTCTCAGCCTCTGGTAGATTGACCTGGAAGCGGCACACGCTGCGATGGGGAAGCCTTGAGTAACAGTGCCCTGGTTCTGTGGAAGTTATCCGCCATTGAAATCGCTGGTTGGATCTATTTAAAGATGGGTGTTTTCCAGCCTCCAGGTTGGATCATTCAGATGATGGTTTCTCAAAATAGGGAGCGCCCAAAATGGTTTGTTTAGTACTATAAATCGTTTATAAACTGGATGATCTGGGGGTGCCCCTAATTTAAGAAACCACCATGGACCATATATAGTTTTCCTTTCCGGTGACTGGTAAAGATTGTCTCACAATGTTAGAAGACATAAAGTCATCAAAGAATCATGATTCCCCCACAGCATCTTATCAACCATCCTCCGTACAAACAGGTCACGGAGCAGTAGCAACATGGTTCAACAATCATGAAGAGAGATCTGTGAGTTCCAGGCGACATTGCCTGGCAATGGTGAGATTCCTACGGAGTTACAGCTCCACGAATTGTCTGGCTTTATAGAAATGCATGATGAATGGTGACGCGATTAACCGTGGTTGACAATCTCAGCTAGAGCACACTGAGCATGGTAGACAGTTAATCGTATCAGAAAGGACGGTGGTCACTGCTTGATGGTCGCAAGAATCAACGAGATCATCAAACTGCTGGCTTTGTCCATGTCTATGCTACCTACCATCCAAGTCTATAGCCATGATTCATAGTACCTACTGGAACCATCCAATTTCATAGCCATTAAACTCAGAGCGGGAAACCACACCGGTGACGACTGGGGACTATGGCGACACCGGTTTTTCATCATTCAGCTGTACCGCGTGAGATGGAGGTTTCTCAAGCCATGATAGTAGGCTTATTAACCATTTATAACGGCTAATAGGAGGTTATAACCTCCTATTGCCATGGTATATCGCCTATAATTGATGGTTATAATGGCTAATAGGAGGTTATAACCATCAATTATAGGGGATATTCCAACTATATGATGGTTTCGCCAGTGTGGGAGCCCCAAGAATGGTTTGTACTTCCATAGATGGTCAATAACTGGATGATTTTGGGGGCTCCTCAATTTTGAGAAACACCCAAATGATGGATTTTCCACCCAACCAGGTTAGTTTGCCAGAGAGTAGTTCCCCTCTTGGTTCAAACTATCCCACACATACATTGTCCATGATGATTGTGCTTCAAAGTGCTGATAGTCAAAGTTGTCCGGGTTCATGGATAAAAAGTAGTCATGCCAGAATTGCTGGTGGAGTCTCAAAGCTTTTTTGCCCACTACAGGGTTTTTGCCTAGGTATTGTTGGTCACCACCTAGTGGTCGTCAACTAGCCTACTGGTGGTATACCTATTTTACCCACTTATTGTTGGTCGCAAGTTGGTTTACCAACCAAGCATAGCTATACCTACCAGCTCTGATATTTTTCAACTTATGCTCACCAACTTAACAAACGAGCGGGGGTCCTGGTCCTTCGTAGGATCGTAAGGATGTGTCCATGAAGCAAACTCCAAACTCCATGACACCAACTGTAACCTGATGGATGGTATTCTTGTCGATGGTGAAGCTGGTACCACACTGAACAACAGACGATAGCAACCCACAAGAATGGTTGATCCATGTTCGGCGAACGGTAGATCTAATCCGACCGATTAATGCTTAATCATGACTAACGTCGCTCAATGATGGCTAGCAAACAAAAATAGTTGATCCAAGAAAGCTTGCTGGCGGTGATTTACCATCCCATGGGCTGCTAACAATACGACCGTGAACTCAGTGATGAACGACCTACAAGGTTGCGAGGCTGGTCACCATAGTTCTTTATAAGTCTGTCGGAAAATATTATGTAGCAAACTCATATATGACAATTCAGCTTGTCATTGTAGTCATGAACCTGTTCTCAAAACAGTACTAACATGTTTCACAAATTATCATTATCAATGACCAAGATAACTAGATAAATTGAGAAGAATCGGTTTTAAGATGATTGAAAGTTAACAAGTAGCTGGCCATGGTTGACACTATTCACAACAACTGGGACATTGTTCTTGACCCTTGGTTACAGTTATTGACCGTGATTATGCATCATTGACAATATTGACGATTGTCAACCACTAAATCACTTTTGACCATGGTGAACCACCACTATTATCCATGATGAAGCACCACTATTATCCATGGCTAACCACCACTATTAATTATCCATGGTTAATCCCGACTATCAACTATCATCAACCATTCTTAAGAACCATTCTGAAGCTCGGTCCACTCGCGTCAGTTGCTGGCAACTCTGAACAAGGAGAGTTGGCAGCGCACTGGGGATCCGGTGAAGTGATGGTCCATTACTGGGACAACCGTGGCTTCTGTCGGGGTTTACAAACACTCCAGGGTGAAAGTATATGTGTGTGTACATATGTGCATCTATGTGTACATATATATATATATATTGTATTTTTTGATGTGTTTTTGTTTATTTACTTATTTATTGATTAACCCAGATTTACTTATAAAAGAACACAGTTATGTAGGTAAATATACCAGCACCATGGAGTCTTTGGGTGATGTTGCCAATCGTTTCCTAAGTAACTGCAACATCACAACGAGTTAAAGGGACGAGATTGCAAAGTGCTGGTGGTTGACTTGGCTGTGACGCCTAAGCCACCCTCCCAGGCCTGGTAAAAGATTTATTAAAGGTTGATGATGGTTGATGCGATGATAGTTTATGATGGTTGATGATGGTTGATGATGATATGATGATTCATGAGGCTTTGATATGCCTTTATTAGTTGGCGGTAGGCTTGGGTACTGTGGGATGAATAGGTTAATTTTAGTGGAATCGGCTGTGTGGTTGTGACTAGCGGTTGAAATCCTACGTGCTATAGCTGTCAATCATGGTAATGGTTCACACTGCCCGCATGACAGTAGTGGTTGACTGGAATCCAATGTTTCAGGCTATTGATGATAGGATGATCACGAATCATCACTATCGCTTTGCAACGATTAATGGGCGATCTGGTGAACAATGACCCATGCTGATCAGCCATGTCACGTCAAATCCCATGTCACGTCAACGATGCTGGCACTCCGACATGAAACGATGGCTGGCAGTATCCATGGTCTATCCAACTACTTGCAACGGGATGTCTTGGTTACTATTCGTGATTGGCCACCAAACAGCTAAAAGTAGAAGTTATCGTTGATTGGTCCCAAGCACATTGCTACTGTTGTCAACCGACCAGTCAAATCCATTGCAGCAATGTTATCGCTTGTAAAACCTGCCTGTGCCTTGCATCCAGTATGGGGTCTAAGCATGACGGTATAATGATCAATGGAGGGATATAGTGGCTACAACCATGGTACCACCTATCATTGGTAATACTATTATTGTTTTTATCTACTTAAATGCTCTTAAACCTTCCATCACCGTCACCCCTACATCCAGATTTGGCGATCCCTTGACTGGTGCTGGCCGATTCGTAGTTTTCATGTGTGGCATGGATTTTGCCCAATTCTTTGGCAGATTGACCTTGGAAACCTACCCAAAACCGGCGACATTTCATAGGGAAACGCTGGGGAAATCGGCTGAATCAATGATGTTCCACCGTTCAGGTGAGGATGCAGTTGATGAGTTCCGATGTGATCTACCATGGAGAATGCCAAATAGCTGGGCTTTTCTATGGTAGATCCAAGGTAACTTCTCAGGTTTCTAGGGCGCTGGTTGATGCCGGAGATCCACCGACCACCAGGACATTGCAGAGTTCCTGAAGGTTCGACCGGACATCAGCAAAAGGGACAAATCCGATCCATGGCGGCACTTGCGCAAGCTTGCGCCATAAAGTGAGGGAAGAACTGAAGAAAGTTATGGCTGGTTTATGCCAATGAATGGTTGATAATGGATGCTTTGGGGGGTCCCTATTTTAGAAAACATATTGTATTTCACGCTTTGTTTTGACACCCGAATTCCTTCCCTGGTTTTTTGACACTAAACAAGACGAAGTGCGAGTGTGACCAACGCAATACATCACTGTTGCACTTATTTGTCACTTATTCCCTACAAAATCTTTTTTTGGGTGCTTATACCATCGGATACCATTCAAAAAACAGTTTTTAGGGTGTCCATTGGTGACAGCATCTTTGGCTTCACCCGAGGCAATTCGAATCAAGCTGACCCTGAATGGCCTCGCACGTGACATGGAGCAGCAGGATGAGCAGATTTGGGTCACCAGCGGGCGCGAACAAATCATGGCGGTAGTGGTAGGGTAGATCCATGCAGATCCATAAATATCCATCTTAGGGTTATTTGCTATATTGAGAACAGCCAGCGGTATTTACTAGATACTGTCAATATTCTTTCCAACCACTACTGATGACTTTGTAGTTATGGCTAAGAATGGATACTTGATGATGGTGCTTACTTCATTCTTTCAAATACAGCAATGGCTTACAATGCAGCTAACCAGGTTCCTGCCAGGTTTATGATTCGGTGCTTGTTCTGGGCTTGATCATAAACCATTCCCTATGCTTCCACTGGCTATTATAGTAGGTGACCACCCCGACTTACAAGGGTAGAAAGCAGCTGATTGCCTTCTATAATGGTAAGTGGAAGCGTAGGGATTCATAGCGAATGACCATCATGGTATACTTTTAGAAACCAGCTATCAACCAAGAAAAATGGATGAAGAATGGGGGTGAAACAGAAGCAACAGTTGTGGGCTCTGATCAATTTACCAAAAAGATCATGAGCCAACAATAATACAGGTATATCCAATAGAAAATTGCAGAAATGTACGTATACCCATTGAAATGACTACTGGGTAAGTTGCGACAATATACGATAAGAAACTATCATAGGTGGTCAATCTTCAACAAGAGCCAACAAGGAGAGGGGTCCTTTATGAAAGATGAATGTATCCCGTGCAAAATGTTGTTGTTCTTGTTCTTGTTCTTGTTC
Organism: Symbiodinium kawagutii; assembly: GCA_009767595.1. Classification (NCBI taxonomy): domain Eukaryota; class Dinophyceae; order Suessiales; family Symbiodiniaceae; genus Symbiodinium; species Symbiodinium kawagutii. The sequence continues at coordinate 197,415 of VSDK01022083.1, read as the reverse complement.
TTGTTGTTGTTGTTGTTGTTGTTGTTGTTGTTGTTGTTGTTGTTGTTGCTGTCGTCGTTGTTCGTTGTTGTTGTTGTTGTTGTTGTTGTTGTTGTTGTTCTTGTTGTTGTTGTTGTTGTTGTTCTTGTTGTTGTTGTTGTTGTTGCTGTTGTTGCTGTTGTTGTTGTTGTTGTTGTTTGCGGTTGTTGTTTGCGGTTGTGGTTGGGGTTGTGGTGGTTGTTGTGGTAATTGTTTGTGATTGTTGTTGTTGTTGTTGTTGCTGTTGTTGTTATTGTTGTTGTTGTTCTTGTTGTTCTTGTTGTTCTTGTTGTTGTTGTTGTGGTTGTTGTTGTTGATGATGTTGTTGTCGTCGTCGTCAACGCTGGTGGTGGTGGTGGTGATGATGATGGAATTTCTGACATGCTATCAATCATGCATGGCTTTTTAAGCGAAATCACCGGCAAAAAGGTTGATCAATGGCTAATGATTTATGAGCAAAACTTGGTCGCTAATTGATGCTTAAAGTTTTGTTGGTTTTTCTCACCAACGATGTATTTTCCCGTCATGTTACAGTCAACAAAGATTCACAAACGATCGAAACTTTCAGCCTCCCTTTGAGGCTGCCAGGGGAATTTGTGGGCGGGGCTGTCATTTGGGTTTGTCCACAAATCTCCATAGATGGTGTGCCCCAAAAAATTCTGATGGTTTCCTTACTCATAATTATCATTATTGGAGGTTTCGTAGGTACCACCAGTTGTGGTCAAACTCATTTGGGGAAGCCGAATCCCTTACGACATATCTCCAAGGTCAAGTGAGCCGTTCTCGAAGCCGTTTCTTGTTTCGTTCTTCCAGGGAGTCGTCCCTCTAGGTAGGCATTCCCAAATCACCCGAACAAAAATAGTTTCAAGACCAGGACGGCCATGATTCTCTTAGGAGAATGGACAAACTGGTGGATACATTTCTACCGATGCATCTAGGGATATGACTTCCTGTATGGCAGTCGTCCCTATTGACTACTTGGATCTGAATCCCCGCACTGCGAGTGGGTGGCGACATTCACCACGGATCGGGGTTAGCTCATGGGTCATGGCTTCACGGGTGGCATGGAAGCACCAAGAAACACCTCAGCGTAGCTTCAACGTCCTCACCGGTTAGCTGGCAACGACGACCTATCGTCGACGATGCAATGCTTCGACACTATGCAGGTGACATGGATTCCCCCAAGGTATCATGACTAATGGATACTAAGTGCCTTGTGGTTGGGAGGGAGCTGCTTGGGCGGGATCTCGTTCTGGCGGAGCGAGGTTAGGGCCGCCGGAGCGCCATCACCGCTGTGCCTCCTCAGGTGAGCTTGGATTGAACGGCACAGTGGAAACGTTGCTTGGATGCAGCGGCTGACGGCCTGGAGAAGTAACTGATTCGCATGGGATTTGACAATGGACTATGAGGGGCGCTTCAGGGCATTTCCCCAGTTGATGAACAGCAGATGATAGCAGTTTAACAGATGATAGCCTTATTTAACAGTTGATGATAGCAGTTTACAATGGGCACTTCCCTAGTTGATTGATGAAGAGATTGATTTTCGTAGGGTGGAGCCGCTACTAATGGCGTTGCTGACGGTGCTACGTAGCGCAGAAACATCTCCGACGTGGTTTACCGTTGTAGTGGGTGGACCTGATCAGGTATCAAGCAGCCAAGCAGCTGAATGCCTGTTTGATGTTGGTTGATCATTGTTATACTCTGGCAAACAAAGCTGGAAGGTGGAAATTCACCACTTGGTGCTTTTTAAAAACAGGAGACCCTATAAGTGGTTGGTTATTGCCTATAAGAGGTTGATAAAGGATGATTTGGGAATGTACCCCTATTTTGAGAAACACCAATCTATAGCTGGTTTACCCATCATAAAAGAATGGTGATTTGTAGCACAACCGGGTCGTGGGATACCTGTTCACTGACCAACAAGAATGATTGTTCTCAACAACTGGTGATTGTGAATTGCTATTCCCTGTTGATATTGATAGTAAAGCATGTTCAGCCTTAGTGCTGAACCATAAGGAATTCTTATTTTGATGATTTTCCGTCTTGTGCCAAGCAATCGCTGTATGGAATTGTTATAAGCTCACTGATGCCAAGACTTGGCATGCAACTGGCATAGGTTCGCCCGTTGAACAAAAAGAACTCAACCCGTCTTTTGCATACGAAACTAAAGGATAAGAGTTGCTGATTTGTTGCAGATATGGCCAACTAATTTGTTTTAAATTGTATAAACCAACAAGTCTATTGTTGCTGCTGGCCGTTCTGCATTATCCTCGGCCATCAACAATCTGCATGTGTTCAATGCAAAATCTCAGTGGGCATCCAACAAACTTGCAATGGTGTAGTACGAGTTTGTGGTCCAAATTGTTGTGAAGTAATGCATTCCAGTGATCGAATATAACTGGAAAAACACAATTTTCTATAGAGACCCCTGGTGGGAGGGTTGTCAGCGGACATGCGACACGCCGACAAGCCAAGGTTTGGTTCATTTTCCAACGGCTTCAAGTTTCCTGGCGGATGGTGAGGTCAAGTGTGTTGGCTGATGGGGAGTTATGAGCGTAGCAGAAATGCTTGCCACTTACCCGCAAAGAGCAATCATGAGCAGCAAAAATGATTGAGTATTGGCGTTTGCTAAGCAACAACCAGCAATAACCAACCAAAAATAAATGTTTGAGTCGCTTCGACCAGCACTTTTTGCTGGTCAGAATCTGCAGAATTAAAAACAGCAGTACTCAATGTGTGATTCTTTGAGTACTTCAACACAGCCAGCCCTGGATGGCCGGCGTGTCAGAAGCATTGGTTGTTAGGGCTTCCCTAAGTGGTAATGAAGAACCTCAAGGATGGTCCTGGACCCAGTCATAGAAGCCTGTCACCCGGGTATCAGATACTTGGATGGGGTTAGTTCCTTGGAAACTACGCAGACTTATCAACCACATGAGGTAGGTTACAACCCCTGTGCTTCGTGCCCAGTTAGAAGCAGTGGGGATGCACAAGTTTGGGATGACGCCAATCCCGGATTTCTTGCCATGCCACCCACTTTGATGGCTGTGCATCAGCTAGTACACTGCAAGAAATGCCAGAGATTGGCGGCTGAGGCCCCATCTTCATATTCATTGGTCCTAGCAGCTTACTGGAAACAACATGAAGATACATGAAGGACAAAAAAAACTGCGACAACAACAGCTCTACTCCTGCTACTATTGCAACTCCCACGTCCATGGGGATCGAGATACCCTCTCTGGTAGAACTAATCTGGCAATAAAAGATCATCATTTACGGATGGCCGGAAGGAAAATCAGCTATTCCTATGCCAGGTTTATTTACCAGAGGGTAGATTGTAATTTCAACAGTATTTACATATATAAATCATATAAAGTACATATGATTTACCATTGCCTAACCATTTGACCAACGATTGACCACAGCCCTTCACCAGCGCGGTTGGTCCACCATCGAATCACCCAGTGCGGACCAGCGAGCTGGTTCGTTATCCCCAGCCCCACTTTTTTCAAACTGAATCATAATTTGACTATTAAGCATACTAGTCACTTGACAAAGCATTAAGCACTCCGAATTACCAAGCCATTGAGAACTCTTGGGAGTCATTCTGAACCTATCCAGAAACGATTCACAACCTATGACTGCCAATCACTTAACCTATCACCACTTGACCAATGATTAACCAACCACTATTAAGTAACTAACCACTATTGAGTCAACCACTGAAGCATCCTATCATAATCAACCACTATCAAGTCAACCACTGTAGCGCAACGGTGGTCAACCACTCCTCCGACCAGCCGTTCTCATCACGGGGCTCGTCGCGGCTCTTGCCACTGCGGCCGCTCAGAACCGGCACCTCGGACTTGGACGTGGTCTTCACCAGTGACTTGGCCGTTCGACCATGAGCTACGCGAGCTACGCGAGCTACGCGAGCTATGCAAGCGATGAGCGACCGCTCCACCTGGTGATGTGAATGGTGGATAAAAATGGCTGAAATATGTGCGAATGATTGGTTAGTTGATGTGAATTCATTGTGATTTGTTGGATGCTGTCCGAATGATTGATGAATTGATGTGAATTCATTGATGTATCATGTGAATTGATGTGAGCTGACTGATGCGAATTGTAAGGTGAATGGCTGTGAGTTATAAAGACTACTTGATACGAAGTAATTGTGATTTGTTAGATCCAAAGAGGTACGTACCATGCCGTGACTCTTCAAAGCTTTGGGATGCAGAGGGCGAGCGAACTGACCCGTTCTTGGATTAACCATGGCACTAACGGCTTCTAGCCATGAAAATTATGCATGATGTGTCATGAAACAATCATTGGCTAGTCATGTTTCGTGGTTATTGAGATATAGTTGAAAAATAGCAACCAACATTGGTCATGATCCACCATTTGAACATAGCATTAACAATCATCTACCACTTATAGTAGATAGAACTGCAGTTCAATAGCCTTAGTTAGGGCCCAATTCATAACTTGCGGTAGATCCAACCATAGTTAGGGCCCAAGTCGTGGCTGGGGGCCCACCATGTAGCATCCGCCCAGCGGCGAGGCAACCGGGCGAACGCAGATCAGGGCGATGATCGCGCTGTGTCCATCCTGCAGATGCTCAGCCACGCTGGGGGGAGCTGGTTGAGTCATGGTGATGGGGGAGAACAACCATCAATAACTAGCTGGTTTAATGATCAATAGTGAGGATGACAACTAGCAACTGTAGGGGATGACAACTAGCAACTTGACCAATCATGATGGGTCAAGCACTTGACCAACCAATAACTAGCTGGTTTAATGAGTCATGGGGGATAACAATTAGCAACTGTGGGGGATATACCAGCTAGAGGGTCAATATCAACCAACCAAAATTTAAGGTATTAAAATACACTACAGTACCATAGCTGCCTGGAAAATCACCTTTTTTGTAGGGAAATCCCTGGGTCACCAGCTCCAAAATCTTTGACTGACATGACCTGAAAGTTCAACACCTCGGGTTCCTTGTCGTGAATCTCTCGCCATGTCCCAGGAAATTTGCTGAGAACCTGCCCTTGAAGAATCTGGGGTTTACCAACATCACAAGGATTTTTCAGGTGCCTTGGCGGAAAGAGTTGACGCTGCGAAATCAGGTCTTATCAGGTCTACTAATTGAGACTGTTAATGCTCAGCCATACAGCTCAGCAGCCACATGGTTTGTTTCACCATGGAAAACAATCATTTGGCGATGGGTCAATATTAACCAACCAACTAATGGGGGATTTCCACCAACAAACTATAGGGAAATCAATGGTACATGGTGGGGGAACCAGGGGTACAGGGTTTTGACTCACAGCCATTTTGGGGTGAGGACCAGCATTTCCTATAGGGATCTCATGCCCTGCATCATGGCCATTTTGTCTCAACGCGGCACTCCGCGGGCCGGGCCAGCAAGTTCCAATGGCTGCATATGGGTCATGACCAACAACAAATGGTAAACAACCAATGATTGCACTCTGGTAAACTAACCTGGCAATGGAAAATCCCCCGTTTATAGCTGATTTCCTAGGGTTTCCCAGCAAAAATCGTGATTTCCATTGTATGGTCAGTTTACAAAAGAGTAAGCAGCTTGTTAATGGTTGAGAATAGATGATGATAGGTGACAAAATTCCCTATGTGTGACTGTGGGTGAATATGTACCAAGAACCAGTGATTGATTGGCCGATTAAGCGTTGTTAATGGGGAAATAACCACCCAGAATACGGGATAAACCAACTATGGCTATGGCTCACTACTATTGTAACCAACCAAAAAATTGTGATTTGGGGGATGTGAATTAGGGGTACAGCAGCCCTTCACCCATAGCATCCCACAGCCATTTGACGTTTACACCTCCAAAAAGAACGTGACTCCTTGGTTCAGGTTCACCATCAAACACCCCCAACCCCCCACCATCAACCATTAATCACTCCCAAAACCGTTTACACCTCAGATCTTTACATGTCATTTCTAGGGTATGACATTTCTAGGGTATGAGGAGGATATTGCTAAACTGGATGGTGCCAATCCAGCTTCCTGGCGGTACTTAATGATACTTGGTCATCACCGGTTGCAAATGATGGGTGCTTCATCCATGGTGATTAGTAGTGGTTGATGATGGCTAACGGTTGATCAGGGCTAGTCGTGGTTTCTTTCTTGCAAGGCATGCGACCAAATATGATTACCTCATAGTAATGAACCCGAAAAAATTGGCGGCAACCCTAATGATCAACGAAAAATGCCCATAGTGATCAATAAAAAATCAACAAAAAATGTCTATACTAAAGATCAACAAAAATCTGCAATCATAGTAATACCAGGGTTAAAACCATACTAAATACCAGTTGACGAAAGCCTCCAGGTAGATTACCATAGTGCCAAGACTTCAAGCCCACCCCCTGGCCCGTCTCTGTGGTTGGTCCAAGGCCAGCGTTCCACTGTTGAAGTTGACAGATATCGACTCTCAAATTGAGGTGCGGCCTGCGTCCCACCTAAGGCATGCAGTGTTCAGAACCGAGTTTTGGTGGTTTCTCAAAAGAATGGTACCCCCAAAAATGGCTGGTTGATTCCCACAAATTGCTATTTCTGGATGATTGGAGGGTACCCCTATTCTGACCAACCTCTAATTTTGATGATTATATTCATGATCAATTATTCCTGATTCCTGCCTGTACTAGCCATGAAGAAGCATCAACTGCCAGTTTTAGCCAGCTGCTTTCAATCAGCAAGGGGGGTTATCAATGAATGGTGGTACCCCCGCCATCCCCAGATAGTCATTTTAACAGGGAAGCCAACCAGTGAACTGGGGGTTCATCATGGACAATCCCAAGCTGCTCAACCAAAATGGGGCCAACTGCTGATAAAAACAAGTCGGCTCGATGTGCCAACAAACGTAGATGGATGTTACTAGCAGTGATGGTTGGATATGCCAACGATTGTATAGGAATCCTATCAATCTTAGAAACGCCAATATTGGCCAGAAACTTTGGAGTACACCGTTTATGATGGATAACTGAGATCCCCGCAAGCATCGCTCAAGACAAGAATCCAACCTCATTGATTTCATAATCATCTCGTTATTGTCGAACGCTTACTCAGAAAACACTAATGAATGGTACAACTGGGTTTGTCCAAAGCCATGGTATACCCCCAAAAACGATCATGAACTATGGATGCTTCTTGGTTACCACTATTTACGGAAGCCAACTGCAGTTCGGGAACTGAAATATGTTTCAAAGCTACTCGGATAACAGATCTGGCTGGTGGTTTTGAACATTCTATATTTCCCTCGTAATTATTAAGAAATGATTGGTTGACTGATGTTTTTCATGACGGGGTGGTTCAACCACCAACCAATCAATGATCATAATTAGTCATTATAATCATTACATTAATCACTTAACCACCATCAACCACTAATGATAGGTAAACCACCAACCAGAGATGATCATCCTTGGCGTCACGCGCGGCTTTGCCACTGGTAGTTTCCCAAGGGCCAGGCTGGCCGCCGGTCAAGGTGGACGTGTGCGTGAACAACGAGCTGGGGATTCGAAACTCGCTGCTTCTCAACACGTGAGCCCCATGGGGTCAGGGTGGAGGTGGTGGCAGCATGGGATGGTCGTGGGATGATGTGATGAAAGGCATTGCAGCTACGAATGTGGTTGGTTCTGAGAGCGAACTCACGGTGGCTGAATCAGAGTGGTGAATGATGCTTGACAACAGCTGGTTGAGCCCTAGTGACAGTCGATTCTTCCGCAGCTTTGTTTCATGCTAAATGATGGTGTATACTGACATCATCTCATGTCTTCCCAGCCATGATTATGATGAACCATGGATAGCGGATGGCTATTGACGTCAATATACGTCAATGATTAATGCTCCGTGATTGCTGCTAATGACTGATGGTACAGAAGTAAATACTGTGATTGATTATTGTCTCCACAGAAATACATCTTAACATATCTCAACCAAGTTGTAAGCGAGGATCGGAGGGAATACAGATGAGCCACAACCGTTATGATATATGATAATAATGAGATGATATATTATTAACTTTTTAACTTGCTTACAATCTCATCTAACTGATAGAAACCAGCCTACAACCAGTTGAATATGGCTAGAAAGCAATCTTTATCCCCTATATTAGCTGGTACGCAAGTTCATCCGACTACCACTCACCCAAAGTAGTGTCAACCAGCAGACTTACAGCCGGTGTTGGTCACGCCCAACATGGAAAGGCGTTTTTCCGTTCATGGCCAAGTTGCAGGCATTTTTCAGGCCGGGAACTCTAGCAATGGTACACCATGATGGTTCATCCTCGTTAGCTGATCTCGCTGATTGCAACTTGGAGCTCAGGTGATCCCAATTGGAACCAGGGGCCTGCTTGCAATCGCAGAAGGGATAGTTCCACAGCAAGTACTATTTTGTTTCCATATCTTTCTCCATTACACGACCCTATTGATATCATTGATATCTATTAATCCTAAGCTGTTGTTGCTCCGTTTATTTTTGCGCTGCATATAACCATCATGGCAGGACAGCATGGTGGGAAAAACCGGTTTACATGGTGATGGCCCGTCATGCAACCAGCTTTGAAACGTGTTTCAACAGCAGGCCCAAGCTTGCCATCGCTTCACCCAGCCTGTAGTGCCAGGTAACATGTTCGGGGCCGTGGGATGACCCAACCTTGCCAGCTGGTTCAGGGTCCTTTGTTGCCACAAGCTGGGTCGCAGGTACTGCAAGTACGATCGCCGTGTTTTACACCTGGGACGCTTGGTTCCTCGGAACTGGCGCTGCCACAGTACAACGCTTGGGGATGGGGGGCAGAGATGACGTGCTGGTCTGGTGGTGAATGGATGCTTAATGATGATGAATCCTAGTGAATGAAAGGTTGATAATAGTCAATGACTGGTCATGAACCAGAATTACAACAATCCGTGATCAATTCAATTAATGGTTTAAGGTGAATGAAAGGTTGCTGATGGTCAATGATGGTTTAGTCCGTGGTTGATGATGCTTTATGATACTTAGCGATGACATGCTGGAGCTGCGAGATGGCATGGTCAACGGCTCGTTGGGTCATCCCGCTGATCGAAGTCGCAGCTCGTGAGTCGCGGCTTCATCAGGAGCTCTTGGGGATGGGTTGCAGCTGGATTCGTTCATGACCAGCCGCTGAATGATGGGCTGTAACTATATTTGGTTGGTGGTTTTTAACATGGCCTTTGAAATCCTATGAAACTGTAAGATGATCAGAATTGTAATCAGAGATGCTGGTCGCGTTACCGCCCCAGCATTAGACCTCACGGGGCTGTCAATAATTTGATTTTAGAGACATGTCACGTGCTCAATGAAGAATCTGACAACCGCCTATTTCATTTGATATGTCTATGAATAAAAGGGGATATTCGGCATGACTCGAAAATTGTTCTTCTTCTTGGTGAATGGCTGAAGGGCGACTAGGCTGGACTAGGTGCCATCAACGTAGCCCTGGACCCATCAGTCCCCTGCGCTGAGGTAAAGGAATGGGCCAAGAAGCATGAACTCGCTAGCAGCACAGATGGTTGCCTCAACAGCCGCTTGGATGCACCCCCATGGGTGGCCATGGGTGGCCATGGGGGGCCGTAAGGTGCATCGACTGCCTAGATATGTATGGCTTTTCAGAATGGGAGATTCAGTTGTCACCCCTGCAGGTTTGAGATTGGGGCTGGTGTTGGTTGGTGGCCTTCAGACCTGGCAACCTGGAGGTTGATCTTTGTTACAGGAGACTTTCCTGGCAGAGAGAACCCTACCACCCGTGACTTCTGGGGCGGCCAGAGATACCAGCGAGATCCGAGAGACAAGTGAGACAAGGAATAAATCGCTCGGTGTCATCAATGATACAGGTGGATTCCGTCTCATGATTGTGGAATGTAGGAGTTAGTTATCAAACCTTTATCAACCACTCTTGACCACCAAAGGTCACCAATGCTTTGTTATGGATTCGTATAGTTCACGTTGGCTCCCACTGAGTCCCCTTGTTTGTATGGATAATGGCTGCACGAAACCACCAAACCTCAAAGGTGGAGGACCGGAAAGTCGTGCCACCCTCCAGACGTTGATAGTGAACAGAACAAGTTCAATGTAAAGCAAACGATTGCAACTGCACCATTTGCATGGATCGATTGCAGGTGTCAAATGTACCAATAGACCAATAGATGTGTATATATGATGTATCCCTTGTAGATCTGGCGTGTTGGGTGAGTTAGAGACCAACAAAAAATCAGTAAATCCAATTCATATATGCGCATGTATGAAAATGTACATGTACAAAACTAGAAGTACGTTCAATCATGCTTTTGCCAACTCTTCAACACTATTCCCCATTATCGACGACCATTGCCAAGTAGAATTTTTGCATTCTCAACCAATGCCATTATTAGCAATCATTATACGGCATTGTCCACTATGAATCTACAAATGTTGGCCAGTAATCGTCATTGTTCACCATGATTAGCCATGATCAACCATTAGACAACACCCTAATCCCTACCGTTACTTGGATGTGCATCTCCAGCTAGTAACTGCTCGTGTGCATCTCCAGCTAGTAACTGCTTGCTGAGCATGGTCGTACGGGCATAAGCTACCCGAAAGGATTCTTATATCCCAGGGGCTAACCCCAGCTGCACATCCAAGTTCCCATCACCTTGAGATGCGGAATGAAATCGTTGGTGATCAACCGTTTAAGGGTTGCAGGTGAATCACAGTGAGTAACGGTGAAAATCATAGCATTGGTTCGTTGATGGCACTTCACACTGGTGAACGAAGGTTCATCATGATTAGTAAAGGCAAATCATGGTTAATTAATCATGATGGATATGAGTCAAGTACTTGGTCAATAAACAAAAATATGCAATATGTTTTTATTGATGACTGGCGATGAGCCAACAATTGTCGTAGTTGCTTCGGAGAAGTCGACCCAACCAACGGCACAAAATCATCGACACATGACCCATGATGAAACCGTTCGCCTTTGCCAATATGCCGACGATGGGGGGTATCTGCCATGTGCACGAGTGGAACCCCGCGCACTGAGGCTATGCGTACATGCTCTTGGTGGTGTACTTTTTGCAAAACGTCTCACCTCCCGTGGTACCCTGGCTGTCACGGCGCAGCTCTTGAGGTCAGCCCGGGATAAGGAGTCAACCGCTGGGGTAGATTCAGCCAGCAAGAAACGAGGGGCATCGTTTCATGGTTCAGCCGCGGTTCATGAAATCCTTCCCTGTGATGTCGGTGCCGCCAACATTTTCACTGAACTGGTGGTCACGGCTATCCCGACGCAAGAACAAAGTTCGCCATGGGTTGGCTCACATCCCAACAGCGAGAATATTGGATGTTCTCTAGTGCTACCCACTGAAATATCGATGTTTGTTGGCACAACCGAAAGCAACTTTGATAAAAGTGAAGAGAATAGAGCAACCGTTGTCGCTGGCAAACTATTGTATCATTGAGTGGATACTGTAGCCCAAGAGACCACGTTGTCGCATGTTGTCGATCACTTTCCAGAAACTTCAGATCTTGGAATGCATGCTGAGATGTTTCGTGATGATGACAACCACCTCTCATAAACCTGTTCTGTCCATTCTCATAGGGTTGTGCGTCAAAACCCTGTTCCCCCGGTGTGCCATAATTAACCATTGTTGTCCCATGTTTTCCCTATGATTTTGTTGTTCTCCCCCATAAAATTGATGGTGAACATTGACCCAGCTCGCCATAGCAGGGGATGCTGCCAGAATAAACAACTACAATCACCTCGGGTGGTTCAAGCATGGTGGTGCTTCAGGGTCACCCAAAAGGGTCTCTACAACTGCATGAACCCTCACAGTGGTCCGCTGTGCCATGGTGGGGTTCTGCAAAAATCTGGCTGTTTTCCTATGTTCGCTGGTATACCTTGATGGAAGACATCTTGATATACCTAGTGGCCTGTAAGTTCGAAGTAGTTTCCCAGGGAAAGACGTTTGATTGGCTAGTGGATACGGTTGGATTACAAGGTGACAATGACAATTCTTGACAGGTAGCATCAGCCACAATCAACCAGGTAGTGAGAATTAAGAATGGATTGATAATGATGGTCGATAGTGGCTGATAGCGGTTTTAGCCATCAGTGATGGTTGACACTCTGACATTCCCCACCAATCAGGTCTGTTCTTGTGGATCCATATCAGTGAATCACGATTTTTACCAGAAATAGTGTGTGATTGTCCATCAAATATAGGGGTGTTGTTAGTGTGCATCCTTGCACATTCAAGGAGATTGCATGGTGTATAGATAGCTGGAGTGCTTGTTGGCAATTCAGTGACAGGCAAAAACCGGCGATCATCATGTCAACAGGGATGGCATAATCGTGAAATAAGCTTGCAGTCCCCCGGCTTCTGTCAAAACATACCAGCTTGCAGCGGCTAGAATTTGCTCCCCCCAAAGAATAAGTTGGTTTGTAATCCACCAAGCCATACTTACAACCACTGGTAGCATATAACTTGTAGTTGCCCTTGGTATAAACCAGCTTGCCCAAGATAGTTGGTCATATCTCCCCACTTGTTTGCTCCCTAAGATTGTGCCACCACCATTGTTGGATATGTTTGTTCATTAGCCAAGAAGTACCCCAGCTGAAGGACATCATTAGCCAGTGTTGGTGGATATATGATTGTTGGTTATCTCCAATTATGGTTATTGGCAATTCTAATTGGTGGATGTAAACATTCTCAGGTCTAGTTTCCCCTATATTTGGGATGGTTGATTGGTTGGGTTGAAACCATCAACCTGGCAATGATCATCATTGGCCAGTGCAACCATGATTTGACCATTTCTAATCAATACTGACCGCTAATTAACTATGGTCAACAATGTTTCGTAAGGATCATTGACTGGCCATTGATGATTAGTACTGCAACCATTATTATACCTCCATTAGTGACAATTTTTAATCGCCGATCAACCATCGTTCACCTTCACTAGTGATCATTTTTAGTGACAATGGTCATCAATGAACTGGCTTGTGGGTATATAATCATTATATCACTATATTTTAGTTTTATACTCAAAAAATTGATAATTTTAGTTCCATGGGTCATAGCCATCAACCAGTCTTGTTTATCCTGCCTTGCCGTTCGAGGGTGAATTCTAAGGTCCCCAACTTGCAAGCGATGGAGATGGAATCGTTCCTGGTGCCTGACAGATGCTTGGTCCTGCGCTGATGGGGTGGAACATGTGTGCGCACATGGAAGTGCATAGGCAATCCTAACAATGAATGCTTCATACAGTGATCAATGATGGTTTCAATAATGATTGACAATGATGGTTAGTGATGTGTGGATAGAGGCGTTTCTCAAAATAGGGATGCCCTGAGAATGGATGGTTTATCAACAATGATGAATATACCGCAAATATACACACACATGTCCATATGTGGATGTTTCTCAAAATAGGGGACCCCCAAATCATCCCAAATGGTGTGTTTTGAATCTCAATGAGTGAATTTAGGGGTCCCCATCATTGGTAGTGAAACCATCAGTTTTGGGGGTACGCCACTTTTTGACAAACCCATGCATAGAGCTATATCGACATTTGTGTGAATATACACGCACGAACTGTAGTCTCTCCTAGTTGAAAAAGGCTTAGGTACAAAATACCAGGTTTTTTTTGATAAACAGATTAATGAGTTTCCTTTGCATTCCCAGATTTCTCTACCAAAGGGTGCATATGTATGTGCTCTTCTGATAAACATATTTTTTTTGGCATATACACATGTACATTTATATACATATATATATATATATTTACACTATATATATATATATATATGTATTTATTTGTATTTACATATATGTACATAGATGTGGACATGTGTATGTAGTGATCCCGGAATAGATAGAATATCATATTAAACCTAGGGGATATTCAGCATCTCCAGGATGGTTACACTCCAGCAAACTGACCCGGTTGCGTAGAAAATCCACGATTTACGACGGTTTTACCTATAGAAATTGAAATTTTCAGCGCAACCAGCAGCCAGGTTGGTTTACCAGAGGGTTATGTAGTGGATTCTCATAAAGGGGACCCTAAAATTGGCTGGTTTATAATTACTATAAATGGTTCATTCTGGATGATTTGGGGGTACCCCTATTCTGAGAAACCACCATGTATCCGTATAGATATCTAAGCTCCGCAGTTTAGAGCGCGATTGGGTACTCTGCATCGGTCCTCGGCACAAAAAAGAAGTCTCGGGCAAGCGGCTTTGTTTCTGAATGGGTGCCCCAGAGAATGGTGAATAACAACGCTTAGTTAAGACATCACAGTGGTTGATCAACACTGGGTTAATAACGATAATTAGTGAGAGAATCTTAAAGGTTGACATCTCTTAAGAATAGTGGTCAATAATGGCTATCACTGCTGAAGATACTTCTTTACGAAGACAAGAAAATTTGGCGCCACCATTCCTGCAGAGGCCACCAAATACCTGCGGTGTTCACCTAACCGAAGGGTGGCTGCCAGCGGTGTTTCATCAGCTGCTTCCACTGCCGTTGTAAGATAAATTGGCAGGACGCCAGATCCGCTGCTGCTGCGAGGAAAGTGGGGAGGTGAGGACTACTGGGAAACCAAGTTCAAGATGGACGTCCCAAGCTCAGATTCCTAGCGCCTTGTATGGGTCTGATCGATGTTGCTTCGTGGGACTGGCAAACCCAGGAGTTTGTTGGAATGTCAAACCTGCTAAAATTGTTTCTGGTCACGAGTGATATTTGACGTTGTTTTTCCAACAACAGGCCATTCCGTTAAAGACTCAACGGAAAGAAATTCCTGGAAGTGGATGTTGGATGCCCCACATGATCAGCCAAGACAGCAGGAGGCAACGACTTTCGTCTCCCAAATTTGTTTCTCAACGCTTCATGCAATGTGGGACCCCTCGGCCAGCCGTTTTTTCAAACTAGGGTGAGTCCCAGTTGAGGCAATTTGTGGTACATATAACTAGCTGCTAACCAGGCAAAGCTTAACCAATCTAAAACTGAAGGGGGTGTGCCCACGTTGTGGGATCACTGTAAATCGTCACCAGGATTACCGATGTTAGTCACTAGGCTGAGAGCGGGCATCATCAGTCTATTTAACGCGAGGCGGATGCCACAGTTTGAGCAACAAAAAGACCATGAGTGAGTGAAAATCGCAGCGATTCTTATTTGAGTGATCCGTATTTGGTTAATACAATTACTGCTTTTGAGCATGCTTGATTCTGCTGGGTTGATGGCTAGGACTCATAAGCAATAAGCAAGATTCCGGGTGAATCAAATGAGCAGTGACAAAATCGTCCGGGCAGTGGTTGACTGGGTGATACCCTATTCGTAGTGACTTCACACAACAACTTGCAGTTCCAGTCATTAGTATGAACCTATCTGGAAGATGGGTTGAGAATTCCGGAACGGCAAGAGGCGTTCATGAGCAAAAAAACACTACTATGATATTCAACTACGTGTTTGATTGCATGCGTAGTATTTTCGGTGGGCATGAACATCATCAACCAGGAGCGCTTGCTGCTGCTTACCAGCGATTTTGCCTTGTCTGTTGAGCCCACTGTTGGCTATACATCTATCTATATTGGCTATCACTACACAAGGTAATCAAGCTTAACCCTTGTTGTCAACCTCTAGTCACAGCGGAGACTCTCATCAAAGAATTCAGGCAGAGGACGACTTTTCAATCATGATCTAGAAATAAAATCTCTACATTTGTTGATAAAATCAAGTACCTATGTGGAGACCAATGATCATGATCTACTCTTCCTAGTACTGTCAAATAGAATCTGTTGAACTATCGAGAGGTTCTCGTGCAAGCGTGCATCGGACACCGAGATCGACGAACTTCCACCCTCCCAGAACAAGATGAGCATCGGCCGGGAAACCTGTGAATTGCGAAGCGGACACCGAGATGCTGAGGTGGTTTCTTAAGCCATAGGGGACCCCCAAATTCATCCAGTTTATTAGGCATAGCGTAGATGATTAATCATTGATTAAGAAGCTGTTTATTAGTCATTTATGATTAAAAAAATCATCCAATACTGCATTCACAATTTACAGTAATGAACCAACCCATTTTTAGGGTCCCCCCTTTCGAGAAACCACCAATTCTTGTTCATCGAGGACGCCACAGGTGGTGACATCCAGGTGGTACTAACTATCCAGCTGTAGCCGTTTGTTGCTTAGGGAAACCACCTGTGACAACCGGGGGTTCAGCTGGACATCAATTCATTGGACAAAAGCCTGTGGTTCATCAATCCGTTCTGAAGCAAGTGGATGGTGAGAATTAGCAAAAGAAGTTAATTTAACAATTGCTGATTATCCAATCAGAATAGTGGTGAGAATAGATTAACAGTTGCTGATTGGGCTGTTGATTAAGGCACATGCTAATCAACAATAGGCAGTTTTGAGTGCTTTCACGTATTGCTGGCATCAGGGAACACCAAGCAGAGACTCTTCGTCAAGGGGTGGGCATTTGCACAACAAGTCATACTTCAGGGGCCGAATAGTCCGATGGTCATGATCTTCGACGTGCTTTCTGGGATGAGCTATCTCTGTTTGTCAAAACCAGTTTGGAAAGGGTAGATGATGTGTTGCTTATACTAGATTGTTATGTGTTGGTTCTACTGGATTGGTTTAACAAAATTGCTCATAAACCTGGTTGGATGCTTGATAAATCTGGTCAGTTGTTTAACGGTTGCGTCCTGGTCCAGACGCGCACAGAGCATGTTCGTAGGTTCCAAGGCAAGTTTTGCGAGACATGCGGTTGCGAGGAGGCGACGCACCGGGTCCTTTACTGCGAGACATGCGGTTCCAGCCTGGATTCATTGGAGCCGAAAACCGTTTTCAACAAATGGACGAGGCGGTTGCAGCTCATACAGAACCGGAGACCTACTGCGGGCGTTTTCGTGGTGAATACCTTCTGTGCACCATGAACTTGGCTACAAGCTGTGAAAGCTGAGCCAAGAGGTTTGTTGCTTGGCGCTTTGCAAGAACACATGGAAGGTACTGAGATGTACCAGCTTTCGCTGTCAGAATTAAGTTCTTTCAAATTTCGGCTGCAGTCGTTGGTTTGGAGGGGCGAGTTCACATGGGAAGTTCCATGAGGCAATCAAAGCAATTCTGAAGAGGTTTTCTGACCAGATCAGTTGAATCATTCTGAATCGCTAATCTGCTTGGTGGTCTCAAACTTTTTTGTTTTCCCCAGTATTACCCAATGGTTGGTTCGGTTGAAAAGCAAATGTTTCACAAGGGAAGAAACCACCAACCAGTATTGGTACACCAGTTACAACCAATTTTCTCATTGATGTCCCAGATTAGTTCTAACATGTTATAACAGAGTGCTAGTTCTCTATGAGTCACTCCCAGGCTTTGGCTCACCGAACAATCTGTTGCTGATGAACCAACTACAATCAACTATAATCAACCATTATTAGAGATGATAGTTGATCATAGTTGTTTATAAGTGAGTTTATTAGTTGAGTATTAGTTTCAACTACTTTTACATCAACTATTGACAACTTACCATTATGGTACGTTCAGCTGCTGATGAACCAACTAGCAAGTTGCCAACAATAATCAACCCACCATTGGTAAGTTGGTCCTTGTTGACATGGCTGTGGGTCAAAACCCCGGACCCCTGGTTCCCCTATCATTAACCAGGCTGTCTCCCTTATTGTTGGTCATTATCCCCCATGAACGTTGGTTGGTTAACTGCTTGACCCACAGCCACATGCAACAAACAGGTTGGTTCGATGGCTGTCCAGCCAGGTGAGTTGCTGATGAATTTCTTTCAGTTCTACACGCGCGACTTTGATTGGCGCCGTCACGCGGTCAGCATGCGCAGGCCATGAAAGATTGCCGGGTGCAAGGGGTGAGGGAGCGGGTGGGTCATGAAAGATGGGCTGATTGAGGGACCATCACCAGGTTTTGGTCAGTTACTGTACCAGGGTTCTTTTTGGTCATGCTGATGGTCATTGCTGTTGCCAAAAAGTGACTTGTTGTTGACGCTGATGTTGATGGATGCTGTCGTTGATGGTTGATGCTGTCTAGTTGTATATAGGCAGTAGATCTTAGGTTCATAGGCATTAACTGTTTGCAGTTGTTGGGATTGAAAGCCACCATTAACCATTCAGAGTTGGCTTCTGAACAATGTGTGGGTGGTATGTTCATATTGTTGCGTTAGTATTAAGGAGTTGGGTAGTGAACATGTATTTCTAACATTTGTAGTATTGGTGATAGTCATTTTTGCGCACCATCTCATGATGATGACACCATAATCAGCCATAATAGATTACTGTTATCAACTGCGAAGCGTAATTGTCCCCTTTGCTTGCAGTTACCACGAAATGGCAGGCAACCAACCCCAAACAACCATGGTAGAAACCAGCTGGTTACTTGCTATTTCATTTCATGGTAACAGGAAGCATAGGGATCATTGCAATCGATTGGAAAAAATGGCCATGAATTGTCCGTCAATCAATGCACATTAACCATGAATGAACCACCAGAGATCAGCCATGAATCATCATCAACCATGAATCATCGTTGATGAATTCAACCATCATTGCCTTTTATTAAACTGGCCTGGCTGGAAAAATCCCACCTTCCCCCAGCAGGAGCCAGTCATGATGGTTGACCGCACCGCCCCTGCAGGCATGAGTCCGGCAAGTTTGTGGACAAGAACTCCTTGCCACTCGATGCCTGTTGCTGCTTATGGTTGCATTTACTATCAATGTTACTGTGTTGTCCTTATTTTTTTGTTGCTCTATGTTGTTGCTGCTGCCTTAGTTGTTGTGTACTTTTGTTCTTGTGGTGTTGCTGCGTTTGTGGTCGTGGTTGAAGTGGTTGTTGTCCTTGTTGCTCTAGCTGTGGTTCTGGTTGTTCTCGCCGCTGGTCTTGTTGATTGTTTTTGTGGGTCTCTCACTTATTACAAAAAATTGTTGTTTTTCTTCTGGTTCTGAGGCATTAGATGGACTTCTGAATCTGGGGAGCATCAAAAGTTATTCGAAAGTACTCCCCCCCTACGAGGCCAATTAGGAAACTCACACAGTTGTTTCAGAGTTACTGTTACCAGTGTGGTTACGAATCAAATTACAGCCATTTAAGGCCATGAGTGTCACCAAAAAAGCATGATGTATCACTGCTCCAGCCATTGCCCTAGAGACTTGTGTGGCCTGGGGGAGCCAGCTGCCACCATGGTAGGACCACTTCTTTGATCCTGAAGAGTCCAGTTCTCATCCGTAGACCTCAATGGGAATGCGGCTGATCCAGTACTAAGGCCCCTGATTTTGTTGGCACATCAATAGAGACTCCACCGGTCCATTCTCACACCCTCAATCTCTTGCTACCAAGTGTTTTACAGGACAAAAATGCCAGGAAACCACCAAAAATGATGGGAAATGAAGAGGTTGTCCTGGATTTGTTCCTACAAAATCCCATGGTGCATGCATTTTTTCTTGTAGAATCCCATGATTTCCATCTCCGCGCTTGATCCGCCACCCAGCGACTTGATCGCTCGTGTCAAGGTGAAGCAACCAGGTAATAGTCACTGCTTCGTGATTACCATAATTTAACGATATAACATATAATAGATAATTACACATAATCGACTGTTACAACCAACCAAACTATGATAAGCAAACATATTCCAGTTTGGTGTAGTAACATCTAAGATTTTGGTGTAACAACCTAAGATTTTATGCTTGGTTTAATGATAAAACATAAGATCTTAGGATGTTCAGCCTATGATGGTCTATTGACGTATATATAACGCTGGTTAGAAGTTACAAGCATCAGATAAACCAGAATGATCCTCACAGTCACACTTCAAGCGTTTAGCCGTTCAGTATGTTCAGTCGTTGAAGTCTACTGCTGCAATTGAAGCAAGAATCACTGCTTGGTGGTTTGATTGGCGTGTTTGATTCCCCCAAATGGAATTGTTAATAAATGGTTAGGTTGACAAGCATATGTTTCTATCTTAATAAGAACCGATCATGTTAAGTTTTGTTGGTTTCTATGGTTGATGTTAATTCAACCTTGACTAAACAAATCGATCACAAGATTTGTTTATCAAATGTAGGTCAAGCAACCATTTTTGTCAACCAACCAACCCCTTAGGGGTGGTGACCAACCACCAAGCAGATCAAACATTCGATCAAACCTGGTACCGGTCGTCATGTGCTCCGAGAGGGTGCGACCATCACTGCTGAGAGGGACATGATGACAAATTTTGATCAAGGTTACAATTAATTATTGATGATTACTGTGGGTAATGGAACCAACTACTGGCTACTATTAGTAACCCACTATATTTGACTATAGAAACCGATTAACCACATTTTTGATGGTTACTATAGTGGGTAATGGAATTAAAACCAACCAACTGCTTGTTGCTGTAGTCATTATTGATGGTCATTAGTCGTTTCAGCAACCAGTCGTCATCATCATCATCATCATCATCATCATCATCATCATCATCATCATCATCGCCTCTGGTGCAACCAGTTATCATGGTTTTATGAAAAATACAATTCATTTAACAACAATTGTCATCATCGTGTTTTTTCATTGAACAACAAGTCGATCTTAGTCATCATTTGGTTGGTGGTTTGATTGACGTTTTTGATTTTTGATTTTCCCTAGCAATGATTAACAAATGGTTGGTTGACTTGCGCATATTTTTCATGACGGTGTGGTTCAACCACCAACCAGTTATTGATGGTACTAAAGGTGGGTAATGGAACCAACTACTGGTTACTATTACAAACTAACTATATAGTCATCATGGTTGGCGCTGCCCCGGGTCCACCAGGGCGCTGCCCACGAACGAAGACCAGTGGTACGTGGAAGATCCCTTTGACTTGAAGCATAACTTGGCAGGCGAGGCCCGATCTTTCCGAGTGTCCCCCGGTGCTTGTGCTCAAGGGTGGTCAACCCATGGGGAAGAGAGAAACATCTGAAGGTTCAACCGGTCAGAAGATGGTTGAGCCAGATGTCATCTCATCATCCCATCTGTCTTCTCAAATACCACAAAACAGGTGGGTGTTTGAAAAAATCCATCCTGATGCATTGGGGCAGCAACTTCTTCAGACCACAGCCATCCGGTCAGAGGGATCAGCACTTCCTCACCGCGCAGCCCGTTGAAAGGGGAACCCATGTTCCACAGCCCATGCAGTGGTGGATCCCACTGGTGGGTTGACAACGATGGCTGCTCCCAGTCTGGTTGGAAGCCACTAGGGTGATGTGACAAGCTCAGTGGGACCTCACCCGCAAGAAAGTCCTCATCTATCAGTGACCATTGCCCCTTGCTTCACCCATTACCATCCGTAACAACTATGCTTGAACACACAGGAACCATTAAGAACACGTTGCTCATGATTGCTCTCATGAATGGTTAACCATCAAATTAATGGCTTCACTGGAGGTTAGGGCCATGATTAACCATCTTGAGCCATTGGTTTGGTCGGTGATTTTAATCATGTTTGTACTTCCCTTAGTATTAGGACCGGTTGGTTGGTTGCATATTTGTTCGGAGGGGTTGAAACCATCTACCATTGCTGCCATCACTTACTATCATGGCTATCAACCTCTTGTGTTGCCGGCTGGTACTGGGCTAGAGTGGTTCTCGTTAGGTAGGAAAGAATCATTAGTGGTTAAAAATGCTGAATGATGGTTACTGCTGGATATTCAAGCATTGTCAAACACTCCTCAATCATGCTTAACCCTTTGCCATTGGCATCACATCTATCATTGCTATCAATGTAGTTAACACTAAGACTAATACTACTAACCATTACAACGATTATTGAGGATGATTCACCGCTAATTCATCATGCTTGGAACCACCAGCAAGTCATGTTCGCCAGTTTTGTTGCCATCATCGCTACCCGCAGGGAAGTGTACCAGAGCCGGCAAGAAACTCTTGATGGAGGAGATGAAGAATGCTTTGCTTACGCAACCTGG